>VWZY01011396.1:767072-798671 GCA_013399075.1 Chloroceryle aenea | reverse complement strand
GGGTTTGAACATCTCCAGAGCAGGAGAAAAGGCTTTGACTTTGTGTGAGCACTGCTCAGCAACAATTACCAAATCCCTATCTTATCAACAGTTTTCAGCACAAATCTGACACATAGCCCAGTACTGAAGACAACTCCACCCCAGCCAAAACCAGCAGAACCACTAAACCAACACTGTGAGGTCAGAAGTTGTATTTAAGAGGAGCCAGATCAACTTTCACTCTGTGTTTTGCTGATATTATTCCTACTATCCTGATGTGGTTTTACTGCCTAGTCCAAGACTTGTTATTTACTAGTGTCCAAGTGAAACCAAAGGAGAGACCAGTTAGCTACAACTAATGTTAGATTTGCTCCTAATCTCTGGTATTCTTCATTTCTTTCCTACTGCTGTATTATCAGAGTGCCCACCATTCAAGTCGTGCCACCTTCACTTAGTCCATGTTAAGATTTATATTTCTGTGGCAACATCAATATGATCTGCCAGCTCTGTATTCCCTGCTATAGTCACAAACCATGAGGCACTGTGACCATGTTCTTTTTAAGAAGATGCTGTTTGCTCTTTGCTTGTCAGCGTGTGTGCACGCACAGGAGCGACTCGCTGGCATTTCACTTGCACTGATGTAAGTGATCAAGGTGTCAAAGGGGGAGAATCAGGTCCCAGGTCAAGATCTATGCTCAGATCTCCGCGCTACATCTTCCTGAATTGCACTACAAAGGTCTCTGAATGCCCCAGGTGACATTTTGGGGTTTCCTCTTGGAGGTTTCTGTCTTCACAAATAATTGCTTCTGAACCTGGATAATTTATATTAAATTACTGACAAATGTGCATGCAGTCAATCAGTAATTTGATTGGGGAGAAAACCAAGAAGTTAAAAGATACTGCAATCTGCATAGTAATAATCACATACATTTCCTATCATTTAGGTCTGTAAGAACTCCTGACATTTGAAGCTGTCCTACCGAGTTGCCATGGCAACGAGAAAAAAAAGAAACCGTCAGATCTGAAGATTGCAGTTTACAGTTACTGTTCTTCACTACTAGGCCTCAGTTGCTCCAGATTCAGTTTAATTTGCAACCTCACTTAATCTGTCCGACTATACCGTGGTGTTTGGCAGCCTCTACCCTACCTGCCGTTTGTTAATGGATTCCTCTTGCGAGGCGCAAGGTTTATGCGAATTTTCTCTGAATGTTAAAAGACCGTGACATCTAAACTGGACCTTGGGGGAGCAGAAAACAGATTGACTCCATTTTTTAATATCTGTTGACTTGTTGCTATTCAACTGTTCAGAAAATATTTTGTCTGTGGGTTAGTATTTGTATATGTATGAGTGTATGTATATATATATATTTATATAGAGAGGAGAGTTATACGACAGGTTTGGCTTTTATAAAATATTCATCTGGAGCATGCAAGGGACAAAGCAGAATCAACACGGCCACAGATGAATTGGAACCATTCTGCCCTGGCTAAACCTGCTGTATTTGCTGTTTAGAGTGCGGCCAGGAGGAGAGAGCCTGCTGCAGTCGCACCGCTCCGGTGCTGACACGAAGCAGGTCCAGGGCTCTGCAGTGTCTTGTACCTCAGGTTCAGCCAACAAAAACACACGTGCCCCTGGCCTGTTCCTGCTCCCAGCTGCCTTCCCTACCCCCGAGGGAACTGATGGTGCTGGGAGGTGCTGCCAAGCTCCAAGGTGCGAGGAAGCGGGAAGCAGCCAGCTCTCTGGGTCCCCAATTCCAGCTGGAGTCAGCTTCCTCTGTGCTCCTGCAGCTCATTGTTTGACGGGGCAGTTACTAAATTTGAGTCTCTTGTAGCTCTGCAGAGTAAGCAGGTGGATGTCTGCGTATGAGAAGCTGATTGGAACAGCAGAAGCAAGGAATTTCTCAGCAGCACTGGTCTCTCTCTCAGCCTCTCTGCAGCTGTTACATGCAGAAGTGCAAGGAGGAAACATGCCCTAGTCTAGAAATATATTCCACACATATCTGGTTTTGAATATATATATACATACATACATACACATGTACACACAGTTTCCAGTTAAGAGTAAAAAGAGCATTTCTTTGTGTGTATAAACTTACCACACTTGTTTGCAGACATGGGAGAAAAGGGTGTTCATCATATATGAATATGAATACTTTTTTATTCTGTGAGCATGTAAGGTTAAAAAAACCCTTCTAACTGTATCAAGATGATCATCTTGTTAATAAATTGTAAATGATCCATCAAAGCTCACACCAAATTTTTATAAAATTAACACAAAAAGTATACTAGTGACAGACTGTGGCTTTTATTAGAGCTTGCCAGTAACTAGGGTAAGGTAAGTGTCTTAGAATATTTTAATAAACTTGCTTATTTAAAGTTTAAACAAGAAAGCTTCCTTATGCAATAGAACTTTGCAGCTGCATTCTTTAGTTAGCATTTTTACAGTACTTACGAGTCATACTGTATGTTGTCTTTACTACAGTGAGATTATGAGCATATCTTCCACACCACGTATATGTTTTAATAGTAAAGCTTTTTGGAAGCATTAAAAAGTCCAAACATACATTTAGTTTTCCATGATGCTACACTAGATATTAAATGTGTGTTGGTGGTTAAAAATTGCTGTACAATAGCTTTTCTCTGACTTCCTGTATTGTACCAAATATGAAAGGTCTTTTTTTTTCTTTTTTTTTTAATCAAAAGGAGTAATAACAACAGCAACAGAGGAGAAATTAGTTTGTGTTGCGAACTTCCCTAATGTCTTAGGTTTCTTGATAAGATACAGGCTGCCTTCAGATACAATCCTATTTTTCTCTTCCAGCTTAACTCCTGCAGTCCCAAACAAGTACAACCTCCCGCTGACCTTGCTTCTTGCGCAGCAGGCTCGAGGTGTTTCACTTACCAAAGCGGTACCTGGAGGTTAGGGGGAGTTTCTGTGGAGCAAGGGCTGCAGGAGTGGGCTGTTGGCAGCCGCAGGCGTTTCAGCTGGAAAGTGCCTGATCTCCAACATTAACATGGGCATGCTTCTGGTTCTCTTTCTCTGCCCATGCCTTGTAATAATCATACGCTGCTGCTTTATCATCAACAACCATGGCATTTAAAAACAATGATTTTCAAGTAAATTTATCAAAAGGAAAGAAAACATCAACAAATGCACAACACCACTGGACTTTCAACGTGTGTATTTAATGAATGCATCCAAATGCACCCAGACATAAACTGCACCCTATGCTTTGATCTGCAAAACCTCTATCTTGAATAAAAGAAATTATCATATCCTGCCCCTCAAATACTCTTTTTCTACTTGCTTTTTTTTCTCTCTCCAGCAAACCCCACCTCTGGAAAGACACCCATTGACATTAATGTCATTTCTCTCAAGTACCAGATAAAGCTGCCCTTTTCTTGTTTAAACCAAGGCTCACATAGCATTTGGTGGATCATTCCAAGGTCATGCAAAAGGAGGAAGAAAGCAAATTCTCTTCTGCCCGGAACTACACTAACAATGGGAAGACTCTTCCTACCGCTTTGTGCCCGAGGACAAGAGATCTTTCTTCTTGGGTAATACTGCAACCTTTTGACATGTAGAGAGGACAGTATCATGACTGAAACTCTGAATCAGGATGCATCAAAGGCTTCATTCACCATTATCACTTTATGTCTGCACCTAGATTAAAGCCACCCAGCCTTTACTGTGTGTTTCTGGCCTCAGACACTGGACTACCTGAGCATGCAAAGAGAAGATGAAGCTGCCATGTTAATGTTTCTCCTCCTCTGTACCTGAGAACAAATCCCATTTTACAAGGGATCGTGGCACTTTTTGTAGCATTACACAAGTGAGGAACTGTATCAGAATGTGAGTTTTCCTACCTGAGTAAGATTGTCAGCTCTGGCTCAAAAAAAATATGCCCATTTCCTGAAACAAAGGAGCAACAGTAATTTGTTAGTTTTTCTACAATACCATGAAAAAGTAGAGAAGTTACAAAGTTGTCTGTCATTTTTTAACAGCTAATTTCGTTTAAAGTTTGCTCAGCTAAGCTTGCTGGTTTTATAACATAACACTTATTTCGACCTAGCTATTTTGGTCACTACAAGGTTTATTTCAGTCTGTGTTTGTAGACCTACAATGCTGTCTAGAGTCAGAAAGGCAGTCAACTTGTTGATTTCCATTTTGTAATATGCACAAAACTTCTTGTGCAAAAATTCTTTCACTTGAAAAGAGTACCTGCTGTCAAAACACATTATCAATAGTACCATCAGTAAGAGGAGTTTATTAGCAAGACAAAGGTCTCTCGTGTGGTGTACTTGCTAACTGACCCCTTGTCAGTACACCTCACGTGTGTGTTTTACAACATGCCTTTGTGCACTTATTAATGTATGGTTTTGTTCAGTAACTGTAGGTCTGGAGATTAAAACAAAGGGAAACAAGCTGGATTCCCTATGGGGTATTGAGGAAAATTAGGTGAGAGTGGAACACTGGCTAACACACTTTGTGAGCCCTGTTCTCATCACATTTACACTGGTGTGAATCAAACAGCAACTCCATTACTAGAATTATTTGCAAGTCAGTTAATCATGTTTAGATAAAATCTTAGACCCAAACCTCCCCCCAGATTGCTTTTGCTGATCTACTGTGAAGCAGCAATATTTGTCACGGGATCATCGAGTGCTTAGGGATTACCCAAAGTCTCTCTTTTGTGGCATGCAGAGAAACCTACAGCTTAGATGCCTCTCACGGGTGACTCACTGCCTTCACTGGCCACTTCAGAGGTACATAATTTGGTTAGCCTGAAATGGCTGTGGCCTGTAGTCAAATAACTCGTCCTGGTCTCTCGTGTAGTCATTTAATTTAGTGATCATTGTAAAATATGAACCTCATTTATTAAAATCAGTTTGTAGGGCCCTAGCTTAAAAGAAAGGTATATGTTATATTAACAACTTCTACGTCATTGGTCTTTCAAAGACTTCTTACATGAAATGGTGATAAAGCTGCCAGTTTCTTCTCAACTGCTGCCAATATACTCAGCCACTTGAAACATAGCAGAATTTTGTACACAAATAAGTTTACATCATGTTGGTTAAAGGCTGTTTCTTTCTGAATGGGTTTAAAAGATCCTTATTTAATTAAAAAAAACAAAACAGAAAAACAAACCACACAAGATAATGTCACATCAGCTTGAGAACATCAAGTCTAAGGCAAAACTCTGATCCTCTCTTCCCTTTCTTGCATCTCTAGAAACTGTTGTCCGACATACACACTGTCCAATGCTAGCAAAAAGATAAATAAAAAAATACCACTTACTTCCTTTCAATTATCTCTGTGATTCATAACCTTTAGAATTAACACACGAGGTGCATCAGCAGTTACAGCTGTTTCAAGCAGATACAGCTACTTTACTACGTGAAGCACACAACCCACTGACTACACCGTTCTCTTGCCTCACATCGAGATATGCTGAGTGATTTCTATTTGTCCAGGTGAGATGGATGCTACTCATACTCTCTCAGTGGAAAGTTACTAGTTGCACAATTGCTATGTGTGTGTATATATGTAGATATATAGAGATATACACATACACATATAAATATATATATATTTAATATATGCAGATAGAGGGAGACTAATACAACACGGGGACTTGGATTAAGCTTTTTAATTCTATGAATTATGGATGAATACATGAGTTAAGGGTTGAGTTACGTGTGCCAAACCAGTCTGATTTCAAGATAAGAGGCAGAAAAAGATGCACTAAACCCCAGGCTTATCCCAGCTCTCACGTTGTATTTATGCTACCTTTAGCTGTCCCCTCTTAACACAATTCTATTGTTTGAAGATATGCATAATTTTCTACTGACTCATTTTCAGTTGTCTCTGTATCAGCAGGTGACCAGTAGTGGAAAGGGAAGGGGTTATAGCCAGAATTCTGCGTTGCTGTGCTTTCAGTGGGACAGCTACTTGGGAAAGTTTCAGCCACCCGTGCCTGGCACCGCGGGTAAGAGCGCGTCTGGGGGACTGGGAAATTCAGTACAAACAAGCTGTGGTGTTACTGCCATCTCAGACAGAATCCTCCTGTAACATCATATTTGCCCCATAACTAATTGTCTCTTAAGTTACCACCGAGATATCTTTTTTAGTGATTTTTCTTTCTTTTTTTTTTTAAATATCAAGCAAGGAGGAAAATATTTGTTCGATTTTAAAGATACTTAATTCAGCTATTTTCCAGTTAATCGTTCCTTTGGGCCCTAGTTGCTGAATTGCTTGCTGTTTCTGAGGTGTAAATAAACGTTTTGATTTATGACGTGGTTGCAAAGAAACTTGTAATTTATTTGTGAAATGCTCAAATAAAGGATGTATGGGCTTTTACCTTTTGTCTGGGCGTAGACCTTCCTGATGGCAATACAGCAGGAATGGAGGACTCCAAAATGACCTTGGGATCTTCCAAAGGGCTGGAATAGCCTCAGCTAAATACAAGAAATTCCCACATTGCTTTAAGTTGAAAGAGATAAATTGCAGCCTTCATCATCACCATGCCATGGTTATAGAATGAGAATCTGGAGGTTAGAGAGGTAAATAAGGCTTAGCCACACGAGACAGCAGTACCAGGTTATTCAACATCCATTCAGGTAACAGCAAGGATTCGCTTTCTAAAGCCCCACCTTCATTCCAGAGAGCTGCTCTGAGCCAGGGCTGGGGCAGTTGTCCCGAGGCTGGACTGTGTGCAGGAGCTGTGATGGGTTTTTGTCGCACTTTGTTTCTGCTTCACCTGGACTCCTTCCCCACCTACCACCATCACTTCAGCTTCTATAGCACATTCAGCCACAAAAAGTGAACACTGTAAACAGTGCAGAAGCAGGCTGGACAAATGTCAATCAGCAGGGACCACCCTGGGCTGCACTCCTGTCACTCTGCTGTGGCTGATTGCAGCCAGCACTGCCACAGCCCCCTCCTGTGCGTCACTCCTGCGGAACCATTGCCACACAGACGGGCTCTGCTGCTGCCCTGGCTCAGAAAAACCTGTCTACAAAACTCAGAGCCCTTATTGCCCTCAAGCCCAAACTTCCCTGGGCCAGGCTGACTGAAATATCTTGTGCTGTTTTAATCCCCTTCTGTACCAGGAACTGCAGACATCATTGACAGGGCTTACTGGTTTAGCATGCCGCATCCCCAGTATTTAAAGGTTATAAGATGGTATTTTCTGTTTGCACTGTGCTCTCAGAGGCTGCACTTATGATGGGAGAGAACGTGGGGTGTGCATTCCTGCGCTGTCAGCTGCTCCCAGCCACTGCAGAAAGGTCCAGCAGGTGATACAGATAGGTGATGATAGATAGACAGACAATTCTGGCCCAGAATGTGGGGCAGAAAATAGAAGACTAGGAATCCTGCAATAAATTTGCACCACAGCACTACAGTATTAATGCCTCTTTACCGAGAAATTCTTTTTCCAACACAGAGCAAAGCTGGAGCCTGTTGGCTTTCTGAAGTCCCTGTGAATTGTTTTTTTAGATCTTCTAGGAAGTTATCTAAAGCAAGAGAGACACAAAGATAGAATATCCCTGAAAATAGCCTTTTACTCCATCTGAGACTAGAGGAAGGGCAGCACTTGAAGGAACCATGAGTACAAGCCACAGCAGCCTGCCTTCACTGAAGCCCACCACCAGCTTTTGCCTATTACCAATGCTCTATCAGACTTTGAATTGAAAGGGGGGCTTTTTTTTTTTAATGTGGTCTGTAATAAGTAGAGGATGAAAGAGCATGTGTGAAACTTGCAGTGTAATTGAGCAAAAGGTCATTACCTGAAAGCCACAGCAAAAAGCATGTTACTTCCTTTGGTCTCAGTTGAGATCAATGTCCTAAACTAATGCTGGCCTTGTACCCTAAAAGAGGTGTTTGAAACACTACAAAGGTAAAACATAAGCAAGAAACTGTTAACAGATAGAAAATGCTGAATTGATTTTAGCCAGATAGTTTTCTGTTGCCCTTTCAACCTTCTTCTGTCTCATCTAGCACCACCCGTTCTGGATGGCACTCTACTCTTATCCAGTAACTTTGTACAGTTCAATGCAGCCACATTTTTTCTCCAGCGATAGTAAATCAGAACCATCCCTGATGGCTTCAGTACAACCTTCTTACCTGCAGAAACAAAGTGAGGGTCATTGCTCCTGCTGTCAAACTATTGGGATGCTCTTCCTCAACTGCCACGCCTCTGGCTGGACTCTACTCATCCACTTCCCAGTGCTTGATGACCTTCGTTGCTCCTTTGGCTACAGCAGCAAGTAAGTTGCTCTAGTCCTGTACACACCAACAGTTTATTTTATTATTTATGACTCATTTTGCAACTTACCTACTGTTTTCACATGCAGCTGTGGGATACTCCCTGGCATTGCTGTGGCTGGATGTGCCTTCTACGACCAACTGTCCAGAACAAGAAGAGCAGGGGTCTTTACACTACTTGTTTACTGCAAGGCATGCTGAAAAATCACAATGCAAGATATAGCTGGATGCTTATAACTAACAAATTGCTTGCAAATGGTGTTCTGCAATATAGATACAAAACTGGTGGCATTGATTTGGGAAGGGAGCTGGTCATAAGCAGCTTTTTGAGGTACACTGAAAGAAAAGGAAAAAGCCAAAATTCAACCAAACTTTCCTAGTGTCATCTTTTCAAACTGAACCCACGGATTTTCAACAGAAGGATAATGAAACAAAAGTAGACAGTGCTCATGGACTGCATTAAATCATCATGTCACTAACAGGTTTGTAAAACTGTAGCTTCTATAAATGTGTCCATTGTTGTTTCCACCTGTCACATTGCTTCATGCCAGCAGCCACTCTGGAACAAATTTTATACTGGGCTAATTCTGCCATTCCAGTTAGTTTGCCAACTTTAGCCTCACTGTAACTGGTCTGCTGGGGACACTGGTAAGATAGTAAGTCAAGCCTGCACTTGGAAATGACAGCAAATCAATCGTGCCTCTTTGTATGCAAATAAATGTGAGCATGTCAGCAGTGTCTCACTCTTTGTGCTACCTGATCAGCTGCAGTCAAGCAGCAGTGCTGTAAGACACCCTCCGAGCAGCCATAAAACTGGCAGCAGAACCTGCCTTGGGCTTAGAGCACGGATTACTGACTTGGCTAGTACCAAGGGAGTTAGCCTTTGGTGGGGTGTGAGCACCTACTTCCCACTGGCATTACTAAACTCCAGAAGCCTAGGAGCTGAAACATCTCCTCTTCCAAAATGGTAAAATAATTATAAACTACTTCTTTGTTTTAAAGCCACAATGAGCTAATGTACACTGAAATGTTTTCTGTATCTCCAAGGTAACATGACTGTCGTCATCATTCATATTGAGCAAAACCTCTAGAGAGTAGGTGGCCCAATTACCATCTACTCAGCCTCTCATATACTGGATTGCTGAAAAGTGAATAGAAAAGATCGAGGGTATTTTATTCATCTGGGGATCACGGGGAACGTGACAGAGTCCAGGGATAAAGCAAAGTATAAAAGCCACAGTAGTTAGAATAACCCTTCTTGCAAAACAATAAATCTGAAGGAAAGATTTAGAATTTTGGTGTGATAAAATTCATCTGTGCAGCTACGTCACACAAAACCTAGACCAGTGCAGGAAAGCCCAGCCACGGTGCCTGGCAAGTTTTGCTGTTGTTACTAACGGCAAAACCTGCGGTGATCCCTGTGAAAATGGCTTGATCCCCAATCCTGCACAGAGAAGTCGAAACAGTAATGGCTCTAGAGAGAATTCCTTTGAGCTGGGCACAACCCCTGTATCCTCAGCCCTGCCAAGGGCTTAGTGCAGCTGCTTGCCGTCACACTGGCAGAGCTGACTGCAGGATTTTGGCCTCTGTGTACCTGTCAAGCTGTGTCCTCTTGTGTCCTTAGTCCCATCAGACCACAAAGCACCCTCTTCTCACTTTGTTTCAGTGATAGGGACAGAACTGCAATATAAAGATAGAAATACAAAAGCAGTTCAAAACCATATTGGCAATGTAGCCAGTTGGATCCTTACCCTTCTGGCAAGTACAGCCACCTTGGCATGATGACAAAAAGCCAAGGTGCAGTGGCACCTCATGCCAGTACCTCAGGAATGAGAGCAGAATCCTTCCCTGAGGAGGGACTCTGTCCTTAGCCATCCAGCCACAGGGCAGGGGAGGCTGGGCTGGGTACCCTGGGATCATGTGGCAGCTGAGCCATTGGCAGCCTCCACCCCAGACTCCTGCCAGACATTGCACCTCTTCCCAGTCTTGATGGGCATGTCAGGCCCCACACACCGCCAGTCCCAGTTTGTACAAGATGAGTGGAGTCTCCCCCTGCCCAGCAAATGAAACCAGTGTTACGTGGAAGAGGCTCCTTTTCTTTAGTTGGTTTTCCCTCCTCCTCTTTCTCACTCAGTTCAGACAGTTGGCATCTGGTTTCTGTGCCACTGCTATCCAGTCATCATTCTTGCACTGATGCTCTAGCTTGGCACCTTATTAAAGAGGCATCAGGGCTTACTTTTTTATCAGTTCTGTGATAAACCTACTTTTAATTGTGGGTTTCTGTCACCATTTACACAGCGTGTGGGCTGCAGTACTTTCTCACACTTAATTTCTGTTCCTTAGTGCTGTGTACTTTGCTCTTTAGCAAATGAACACTGAGTACCTGAAGCTAATGAAAATGTGTGCTGTACACAGCTTATTTCTGGGGTTGAGCAGGTTCATTCCAAGGCTTGCTTGCTTCAGTTCATCCATTCTTCTGTTTTAAACAGAAGTTCTCCTGCTACTGCAGCTCTTGTCTCTTGTCATGCTTAGGCTAAGAGAGGGAGGCAGGATGTGCATTTAAATGCCATTGTTTAGTGAAGGTATAAATCACTTGTACAAAAGATACATGGATGTCACAGATTTATAGTTCAAATCAAACTATTAAAGTGTCTATGTACATATATAAATATAAGCAGCTAAGGTGATGAGTTTCATTATCACACAAACAAAATAACAGACATTTTTTAATTGGTTATTAGACAGTGAATACTCATTAAAAGCTCAGTTCATTGGGAAAAAATAGTACGATGCAATTAAACTGTACTACAGGCTAATTAATATGGGAATTGGGGCAATTCAACCACCTTTAAAGAGCTGGAGGTGGGGACAGTAGGCAGCATGCACTTGTACCAGCCATCTTCATTAGCCTAGCAGATGGATTTTTCTACTACTTTAGAGTTTTGCTGAGGGATTTTTTTATTATTATTTTATTTTCAGAGGAAATCTAGGGGAGTGGAGGGAATGTTTTCTAATAAATTTGGAAAAGCACTCTTTACAACAAAGTGGGAAAGGGAACTGGAGTGCTGCAATGGATGGCTACAAGCTCTTCAGAAGGGACTGGCAGGGAAGAAGAGGCAGTGGGGTGGCCCTGTGTGTTAGGGAGCATTTTGATTGAAGATGGTGATGCCAAGGTTGAATCCTTATGGTTAAGCATAAGGGGAAAACTCATTAAGGCGATAAATTTGAAATACCTGAAGACTTAATAATATGAAATTTGTAGTCTGCTTAGCTCCTCAGTCATGTAGCATCTTTTCCCTGTGGGAGATCCCTATTTGTTCTTAGCAAAGGCCTCTGTTTCAAGAAGCGTTCTTACAAGCTGTCCAATTTCTTGTGAGTCAGAAGACATTTACCAATTACAAGGCAGACTTTCAGGAAAAGTATTTTGCTGCCTTTCTCATAATTGAGATGAAAGAAGGATGAACCATCTTTAAGGAAACACCACTGAAGAAGCCCACTACCCTTTTTTGTTTTAAGCACTCAATTCAAAAGTTAACCTGCTTAGGAGTCACATGAGTCAAGACCATGAAAACTTGCCACTCACTTTTGATAACACTAGCATCACGCAAACAGGTAAGCAGCAGAGGGCCCTGCTGCAGAGCTTTGCTTCAAGTAGTTGCTTAAACCCAAACTCAGGATGTGCTTCAGCCTAAAAGACAAACTAAAGTTTGATGATGCTGTTGGTGCTTATGAGTTGTTCCCACAGAAGTCTGGGTCTTGTTATATATCTTCACAAGAATCTCACAAGCCAGCCTGCTCTGACACCTGCCGTTTGGAGATCAGTCTTCCATTACATAACACAACCTTACAAGAAGGAAAGCCTAAGTCTAAGGCATTCTTCCCATGTGATGTTCGACTGCTTTAAGATTTTGGAAGCCTAACTGGCTGTCTCTAGCACTTTACACCTTGTATGCATTTATACAACTGCTGCCTCGATGCCAAAGCACACAACTACAAACCAGACCAGCTCCAATTCACTAGCAATCTCCTCTCGGTTTGTAGAACTGTGAATGTCTCTGCAGGATGACAAATACTGATCTGACCGATAGACCACGGTGTTACAGTGCTGTTCTGAAACAAAACCCAGTCACAGATATTCATTCATTTGAGAGAGGTGTCACTGGCCTAACACAATGGGCCTCTTTCACACCCTCGGTTGTATCTCTTTCTGCTATTTTTCTGTTAATAAATAAATAAAATCCCCATTGGTTTATGGCTGCAGGAGATGAAAGAACTCTTTTTTTACATGTCAACATTGTGTAGTCCTGATGGAGTCTGGCAACAGTCAAATCCTGGCTCAGTCTTCTGCTCTGTTTTCCTTATTAGCATTTTGCTTGGCTGTCCCTGCCAAAGTCTCCTGGACATTTCTGAACTCTCTGAATTGTTGCAAATATTGCAACGTCCAAGTGTGAAATGAACTGCATGGAAACTCCTGGGAACCTGATAGCAGTGTATTAGCAATAACCTCAAGTTCACAGGAAACAACAGGCACCTGTTTGATGGGGAACACCTTCTTCAATCGACACTCAATTATCACTGCATATTTTAGCATCATTTTTGCACCTTATCTAAGACCTACCATGAGCCTTGAAAGCTTGTTTACTAATTTAAAACCAGCGTTCACGAACCAAGACAAAAATGGGAATATGAAGAACAGGATTAGGGAAATAACTTCTCATTTTAAAAGGATTCTAGAAAAATCTCTTCTTTGTTGCAGTTCTGGTTTACTTGAGTGGCAACTGAGATGACAATGTATATAAGCCAGACCTTTGGTCTTAATAATTACCTCTAAGGTATTACAATTATGTAAGAAAAATGTTCTTTAAAAAGTAAAATAAATAAGAAATTAAGATGAGCAAAGAGAATGGTAAATAGTACTCCAGAAAGCCTGTCTTTTAAGGAATACCTCGAACATTTAATAATTATAGTCAACATTTTTAGACTGGGAAGCTAAAACTTAACATCTAAAAGTATTTTCAAGGTGTTACATGTTTTAAAACATCAACTGCATTGTAAATTTATAGCCAATAAATATCCAACTGCATAATACCATTTAAATAAATAGCCAACTATAAAATGAAAAGACATCTCTATGCCTTTAGTGCCCCACGAATGATGCGCAGCCCCAAAGCCCCCAGCTCTTAGTCCTATATACAATATGGGAGCTCTAAAGGAACACATTTTCTGGATTGCATTAATGCAGAACAACTTTCTTTCCCATTCATTGGGAGCTGATGCAAGGTCTGTGATTTGACCACTTTTATCTATATATTTTATGTATGCACACACAAATTCTTCCCTGCTTTCTTGTTAGCATTTCAGATCCACTTTGTCTCCCGAATTTGCATTCAGGCAAGTCACACTGACACCAGCACCAGATTTATGAGGGGAAAAGGTGCTCACTTTACTGCTAATCACCATCAGTTGCCACTGTTTCCCATGTTGAATAACTTCTATTATCACCCCTTCCTTGCTGCATGCTTGATCTCTTACCTCTATTACTCATCCTATGTTAACTCCTATCTCTACCTCATTTCTGGGTTATATCTTTGATGGACCCAAGTGATTTTTTTTCAGCCAATGATCCAATTTCTGCATAAAATAAAATAGCCCCCAAATCATTCACGATTACCTTCATTCCAAACAGCTTAATCCGTCCCTTCCGGATGGTGTTTTCTAATGGAGCATCTCATTTTCTGCTTCTCACTTCTTTGCAGTCAGACTAGTTGTAATCTAACAATGAATGAGAGAGATTGATTAAATGGTTGAGTTGTGCATGAAACAGTCCCAACTGGAAAAACATTTAATGGTGGTTAAAGATTTTGCTGCTGTGTACACTCGCTGAAAAATGAGCATGACTAATACAGCAGTCAGAGCCCTTTGAAAATGCCTTTCTGGGCAGAATTCTGCAGGTTTACTGACACATATTTTGTCATGCCAGGTCTAATTAAACCTGTCTAATTACTTTTCTTACAAGGGTTTCAGGTTCAGTGTATAAATTCTTGAGGATGTTATCTGCTGTGGGTGTATAACTGTCCTGTACAGTTTTTAGGGACAAAAGGTCTTTAGGGAAGGTTAATATTTTTTATTGGACCATATGACATAATTTGTAAAGTGGACAACCTTTTGGACACATAGGACCTTTGCTAAATATCACTGAAGAGTGATTTTACTGGATGTCCAAAAGAATGTCTATTTGTTTTCTTACTCTCCTGTCTCCACTGGTCACATAAAAGTATTACAGACCTTTCCTGTTTCACTTTCTTCTGTCTTTGAAACCATTGGTACAACTAAAGCAATGAAGAAAAGTAGCTATCTGCTGCAAACAGACACAACCAAAGAGAAGTCTGTTCATCACACTAAAAAGAAGCCAAAGGAAATAAAATTACTTCTACTCCCATATCATCTTGCCCTGGGAAATCTTTCATTCTTTTCTACAGAACAGAACAACTCCAGCAACCAATGTCTCCCCCAAAAGTGCCATAACCCGGTGATGAGGGCACACTGCTGAGAAATGCTAGACATTAGGTGCGAGATGCTTGCATAGTCCCAGGGAAAGAATGAAATGCAATGTTTATTTTCCACTTTGAAGGATCCTCTCCTACCCCCACTGGGTATCTTTTATACTGTTTCATCTATAGGTAGGCTATGAGTACACCTGCAGTTTGGCTTCTCTTCAGACTTGCCAAGAATGTGTCTTAAAACAACCCAACAACCCAACCAAACAAAACACAACAACAACCTGTCAGGGCTTGAGGAATTTTAACCTAGAAAGAGGTGGCAGCTATAGACTGCAGCAGCTGAGAAGTATCTATCATTACTGCAAGTTTGGACTCAGTTCTATATATTTGCCATGAAAATATTTGCTTTCCATGGATCTGCACAAGATTATGGAGATTTACCCTCTATGGAACTCTTAAGTGTAAGTGCTATTGAGTTTGAGGTACAAAATACCAAGAATAAGCTTATTACCTTGTACTTGCTGTAGCTCACAGTAATGCTGCCACCGTGCTTCCCTGGGCATCTCACCAAGTACAGAATTTTGATCTGCATTTATTTGATCAGTTCAAGTGGTCAATCTGGGCTTAGAAGTACAGTATGTATTTAATAAGGGGAGGAGGAACCAGGGTCCAAAATCAATTCCGCTTTGCAAATTCACTTGCTAATTTAAACTGGGGGAAAAGGCCATAACCCTACTCTCAGGGGTTCAACTGGGAACAAGAGTGGGCTGCATGGACAATTAATTACCACCCATGTTTAAGTGGTTATTACCTGAAGGGCTGGTGCCTGAATCACAGTTAGGTTCCTACTTTATGCTAGAAAAAAACCCAAACAATAAACACTGAAAAAATGAAATCACACACACAAAAAAGAAATCACTTTCCCAAACCCCTCCCCCCAGCAAAGAGCACAGTAATGTCTGTAAAGTGCAGACATTTAGTAGCAAAAGGCTTTTGTTACACGTAGTTACTATAATTTAGCCTGTGTCATTACTTTTATGTAGCCATTGTAGCTGTTTTACCATGGCTTTGGCTTTTCTAATTTAAATACCTTTGTTGGAACTTTAATTTGTTGGGGAAAAGTAGAAAATTTGCAAAATACACAGTCTTCTGATCAGACCGATAAAGCCAAAGCTTTCCAAGCTCTAATCATATTCAGCATTTGTGTTCTTTTAAGTGTAGAAGCATAATGAAATAATTCCATAACATAAAGCTTGATGAAAGTTGCAATTAAAAAGGAATCGATCTGATCCATCCTGTTCTTCACATTACCATGCTCTGGAAAATGTAAATCTCTATCTCCATCTCTAAAGCTTCCATTTCCCGTCTTGATTAGGCAAATATTGAAAACAATAATCATTTTTCACTAAAGTGAGCCTTTATTATGGTGTAGAAAGAGTGCACCATGGATATTACATTTTTCACAGAAGACTGGCTTTCACATTAGTGTTTGCTATTAGCGTATTTCATGTCACTCCATCATACTGTCTTTCACTGAAACCCTACATTTGTCGGAGCAGATGGAAAGTTAGTTTAAATTAATTGAAAGCATGCTGTGCACAGCTTGTGGTACCAAGAACACGCAAAGAAGAAAGGAAGATACATCAATTTCCTTTCTAACATACCTATAACTGTGGGAAAAGATCTCTTACAAAATCATCAAGATATTATGCGGTTTCTATTTTTTTTTCCTTGAGGAAGCTCTCTTGCTTTGATTTTAACAAGAGGAGGAGGAGGATGCAGTGAAATTGGCTGGATACCTGCCATTTAAAAAATAACTTCTGCCTGGGATAGATCATAACAGAACAGCACGGAGAAAGCTCGTACTTCTTGTTTTGTTTCTGTAGTCTCATCTACAGTCCTTAGTAATATTGGCAAGTTTGAAAGCTAATTATCTATTTTAGATATTATTACTTCCTATATCTGGGTCCTCAGCTTTTCTTCTGTCATCACCGAAAATGCAGTTGTCTTCTCTGTTCTCTGAATTAACAGCCAAATATGGTTTTCATACCTGCATCATTTGTTTACCTGAGAGTGAGATGGGCAAACTCACCAGCTTGTTTCGAGTGACCAGTCCCTGGCCCTTCTTCAGGACCTTACAGTTCCAATTGGCTTCAAAATTCCACTTGGCAAATTCACTTGCTAATTTAAACTGGGCACAGTATAAATCATTTAATGAACAGTGGCTTTTTGACCAAGCAATAGTGGAATATTTTATTGATTAGGTTTTTTTTTTTAACAAAAAAAATTGCGGTTATTTGTTTCATAATTGTGTCAAATTGAGGGTGGAAGGAAGCAAGGATTGGGAGGGGAAATGCTTCTAAAAAGGATGGCATTTGTTCAGTTTGGATGCTATATTCTGCTTAAAAGCCTGTAGTGGGGCAGGTGGAAGAGAGGCTTTTTATTTAATCTACGTGGCCCAGGCTGAGATGAGACCTGTCACGGACAGGAGTTGTTCTGTCCTATAAAGCAAGTGCAATAATCAATGAGGAAAAGCAGATACTGGAGTACAAGGTGGGGAAAACCAGGCACAAATACAAGAAACCTGCAACAAAAGCCTGTTGGTCTTGGTAAGGAACAGATGTAGAGTCGAACTTCAGAAGATGGAAAGAAGAAAGCGCCAGGTCGCAGAGAGACTTAAAGTAGAACTTGCTGCAAACAAGAAATGCACTGAAATTTGTTGGACTGAGAAAGGCCTCAAGGGTCCTGCATGAAAATAGGGCGAGATCGGTCATTTTAATCTGTCTTGCTGAGTTTTCTCTGTTTGAAATGTTGCTCTGTTCTGGTTTGCATTCAGATAAAGCTGGGGTTTGAGTTTTAGATGCCTTTTGCTAACCTTGGTGTGTCTTTCTCACACATCTCATCTCTTTGGTGTCTCAAGACCAACCACGGTTTCCTTTTCTTCTCCCAAAAGGGAAGAAGAGAAGGAAAAGCATTTTTTACATTTGCTCTTTCAGTCTTGAAGAAATCCAAGGTTAAAGTGGAATAAGATTAAAACAATACACTTTGTGTTTAGGAAAGTAAAAATTTATTTTATATTATTAATTTCTTTTATATTATTTATTTCTTTTTTAAAATTACTTTATTTCTTCCTTTCTTCCCCAACAATCTCTATCCCTTCTTGCTCTTCCCAACACTTTTGTTTAACTTCTTTCCTTATTTTTCTTATCCACTTTCAGTTTTATCCTTCAACCATGGTGCCTGCAGAATTTTCTCTTTTTTTTCCCTACACTGTGCAGATTCTTTATGACCACCCAAGCTAGCATTTCTTCCTCTGTTCTTAAAGTCTTTCTTTGTCCTATTTAATTCTACTTCTTCCCACATGCCAAATTCCCAAGCATAAGCAAATTCCTAAGATTCATAACCATAATGCAAGGGAAAATTTGGCTTGGAGATCATAACCTCTTTTGAGCACATGACAGGTGTTCAACTAAGTTCATCTCAAAAAAGCCCTTTGGAAATTCAGAGGATTGTACAGGTAATCATTGTTTGATTAATAATTTACAATACCAACAGGACAGAAATGAAAATTGGAGAATGACAATCTCCAAGCAGCTGTATGCCTGTCAAATATGTAAATCTGTTCCCCTTCCTCCTCTGCTCGGGCACTGCTTAACCCCATGCTGAGTTGCCTTTCTAGAACACAACCCCTACAACATTCATGAATAATTCGATAGTCACAAAGAAACAAGGAAGGAGTGAGAATTAAATTCCCACCTCCTAGTGTCACTTGAAGATTAATTTGCCTGAAAACGAGTTAGCTGATGTACCATGAGCACAGAGCCCCAAATGAAATGAAAAAGGAAAAACAAAAACAAAAAGGAAAACAAAACAAAACCTTGAACGAGAATTTTCCTGGAATTTTTATACCAGAGGTTTAATGGAAAAGAAGGTTTCTGGAAAAAGCTACTAGATTAAATCCACAGAGTATACTTTTTTCTAAAGAGTAAATGAAACCATAATGTAGCTGGGATGAAATCCTTTGGCCCTTTCGCTGACATCGGCAGGAAGAGTAAACGTCATTTCATGAAACTTCTTTCTGAAGATAAAAGTTTTAAGATTAGAGGAGCTTAGATAGCTGCGGGCATCTGGAGCCATTTCACTGAGTTTGCCACTTAACTGCCAGCCAGGGCTTAATAGCAGCCAAGTCATTAGTTAGCTCTAGTTATTAAGAAGAGTAAGTGAAGTCAGCAGCTGTATCGCAGAGCCAATGACGTAATTAGCACCTTACTTTGGAGGCAATTCTTTCCCCATCAGGGGAGAAAATCAGGCAGTAGGGAAGTTCCCCGCACTGAAGGATTTATTCCTAGGGCTATGAACCAGTGCTGGGCACAAATGCCAAATTTGCTGAAAGTTGAATGGAAAGGAGGATGAGCAGAATCCAAAACTCTCATTAGGAGAATGAGAGTTTTATGGCTGGGTGAGTTTTTAATAGTTTTTGGAAGGTAAGCCAAGACTAACAGTCGGAGATAGACTCTAGTTAAGGGGTGGTGAATGATTCTGACATTTCTCAGATCTCACTCGGGATACTCGGAGGTTAGCTGAAGTTTAAGGAACTGCTTCCCAGTACAGGAGCCTTTTAAAGGAAGCAAAGAGAACACAGGCCCTTATCAGGCTCGGGGATATGCAAAAATAAAATTAAAAAGAAGCCAACTTCTCTTTTTTTTTTAATTTAACTCTTCCATATCAGCCTGATAAGATCATACAAAACACTCTAAAGTAGGCCAATCAAGTGTGTAACAATACCACGGTCACATTAACTATCCATTGAGAATCATCTGCTGAAGAATGAAGTATATTTTTGTAGGTTTTGAGTATAAATTTATCTTGTCAGGTCTTTTTATAAAAGAACCCCTGTAATATCACTCCTGCATTGACTCTTAATTTAAACTCATGTCAACCATCCACAAAAATGGGAAATTCAGTCTTGCCTTGACCAGTTCAAAAAGACAGGGAAAACAGATTTCTGTATGCACAGGGTATGTCTTACAGTTAAGAATTTTTCTTTTACTCCTAGTTTCTGTGTTTAACTGTTAGTTCTCGTTATCTCTTTTCTTAGCAAAAGCACCTTTTTGTACTTTTTGTGCTTTTCCTCCACTAAATTATTTCTACACAGTAATTGAATTTGGTGTCAGTCATCTTTTCATGCTACTTATCACCTTTATTTCTCTCCAATCCTCAAAAATTGTTTTAGAGCCTCTTTTTTTTCTGCTGTCCCTAAACTTGCCATGAACCTAAAGAAACAATAAAGACACCAGAACTAAACGAGGTTCTTTGGCATTCATCTCAGCAGAGATGAATTCCAGAGAGAATCCAAAGTTCCCCACTTTGAGTTTTACAACAAGAGCATGCAGCTGTGCAAAGATGACTTTATTGTGGCCAAACGCAGCCAAGCCTTCAAATTCAACAAGCTTGAGAATATGTGACCACAACAAAGAAGAGGATGGAGGAGAGGGATCCTATGAGACAACAAGCTTGGTATTAGCAGTTTAGATGTTTGCCATTGATTTAGTTTTGCTCTGGAGCTATTAGGAGAACATAAAATGTGTTTAGCTGCCTTTTGGTAAAACATAAACAGCTGGAAAGACGAGGAGTGAGCCACCATCTTGCAGCCAGTTGGCACTCGACAGCTCACCAGTAGTCCATGGAGTGAAATTGTGGAACCTCTGTTCTGTACAGTTACTGTTATATATTAGCTCTACAGACATATGAGCTCTTCCAGCAAAGAAGAGGCTATCTGATGCAATTCAGCATCACAATTACAGTATGCTGAATGAGGAAAGGGTATAAAATGCTGCTGCCTTACCCAAAGAGATCAGAGGTTTGAAGTCCTAACAAATTTTGCAGTCAGGGTAAGGGGTTTGCATTTCCAGTTGCCCCTGAGAGCCTGGGAGGCTGTGCAGTATGCATTCATCTTCCACTAGCTCCCTAGATTTTCTAGTTCTGGTTTCAGCTGTGAAATCAATGGGACTTCCTGCCATATATGGTAGGAATTGTCATGTCAAATGTCCCTGAGTAAAGTTAAGAACAAATGTTCAATTAAATTGTGCATTAAGTTCTTCTCTTTTGATATCAGCCCTGCAGAAATGATTTGCCTTTCTGTTTATTAAAAAAGTGCCAGAAGTTTTAGCATGCGTCACCTGTGTGTGGGGGGCTTAAATATTATGAGCTTTGTCTGCATATTATGCTAATTGGATCTAGCTCATCTTTATGAAATATACCACACACATCCAAAGATAGGTGCAATTAGCAATTTTAAATTTGCTTTTTTAAAAAAAGAAAAAAAAAAAAAGATAACAACATAAAGGAGGAAAGACTGCTGTGAAAGTGCCACTAATGAAATGAAGATGAGGCTACTAGAATGGGAAGATATCATGAAAATGCATTCACCTGCTTCTTTGAAGGCAGTTACCTTCCTGGTTTTCCTCAAGAAAACTTGCTGTCAGTGAGGCTGGTACATGTGAACATGGTTGACAACATCATGAGCAGAGATAAGCTTCTCCCTTTTCAAAGATTATATGCTTTCCTCTTTTGTTTTTCCTTCAAAAGAAATTTAGAGAATCTGAAACACTTCCAGAGTACTGAACTCTGGAAAGGGAATGTGTTGCCTTGCAGGTTCAAAGCAACCCACATCAGCCTGTACCTAAGCAGGAAAGAGATCTGGCTGAACAGTTGGTCCATAGCTGGCTCTCACCAGGACACTGGAGCCTCAGGGGACCCCGTCATCACTGAATAATTCACATAATGAACAACATGAAGAAAAGAGAAACCATAAAACCACACTATTCCTACACATCATTGAACTTCTGCAAATGTAGCACGTTCTTGAGGACTTTAACAAATGTTCTCCAGAGACATTTTCTCTCTTTGAACCTCTTCTATTTATCTTTCTGGGAACAGGTAGCTGAGTGTTAAAAGATCATCATAAACAATGGGACACATTCGGGGGGGTGGAATTAAAAAAAATCACCTCTTGCCCATTTTGTCTCTGTCAGCTTTAAAAGTACTAGTAATAAAAAGGGAATGGCTAGCCAGAGTAATGTGCACTTTAGCTGAAACTAAATTTCACTTTCAAGCTGAAAATTAAGGGGTACAAAACATGAGATCCCATGAATCACCTTTAGCCATTTCAGAAGGAGAAGTAACAACAGGGGATTAAGCATCCAGTCAAAAATGGCACTGCAGCTGAAGTGCCAGATGCCTGTAACAGCTCACTCACAAATGACCTGCAAATCAAAACTTACCAGCAAAGAATAGTAGCTGATAGGTTGAGTATTTAAAGTATCTAACCACAGTAAAGTCTGTCTCCAGATAGGCCACCTGTAACTAACTTATTTATTCACCATTATTCTAGTTTCATTATTAAATAGTTCCTTTTTACTTTAAAAAAATCCCTCGAACAATTCATCCACAGAGGGGTGGGGAGGGGGAGTAAAATTGTTTAATACATTATTCATCAAAAATTACTCTAACAGCTTTATATGCAGCCTAGTAGTGTCTTCACTTCAGGCAGAGATAACCTTCCTCAAGTCTTTCCAAATGAGGTGTGATAGAAAACCTTGCCCGACATTACCGGTACAGTCCTGGACAGCACATGCAAATGAAAATGGTGCACAATGTACTCTCTACAAATCCAACATAAGGAAACAAGGCTAGAGCACTTATCTTGCAGGAACAGAGACTAATCTTTGGGGGAATTAGCTCAGGCCATTGCTGTCAGGGTGCTCTGCTGCTGAGTTACATCAGGAACAATAATTCATTTTTTAATGGCTGGAGACCTGCACTGTAATTCTGCACTAAAGTCTATCCTAAAATTTATTAAGGAAGTTTCAGTGTGTTGGAGCTATATATCTAGATGGGATGTAATCTTCATTAACTCTCGGGAGGTCTAGCTGCAGGAGAGCACTGATGCTAAACCCTCACAGCACTGGGCAGACTCACTACCTGTGCAGTCATCTTGCCCAGGGTCCCGATCCTGCCACGCATGTTGGCATCTAACTCCAGACAACTGAGAAAAGACCTCAGATGCTCAGTGGACACATTCAGGCCTTTCGGAGACAACTTGTATCCCACTCTATCAGAAGACAGCTCATGGTCACAAATGAACATTTAAAAAGCCAATGAAAAATCCCTCTCTTCACTGAGATGCTCAGAAAAGCCTCAAAAGCCCTTGCTGCTTCTCGATGAGATTGTGCAAGCTTATCAAAGAGGGGGTACATGTTGCAGTAGCAGGAGACAGTAAAGAAGGACTCAGGAAGGCCCTTATTTGTTATGTTCAAAAAGCTGCAATGGGCAAAAAAAGCCCCAAACCCACTTCATACAAGGGTGCAAGAATCCACAAATTTATTGCTACTTCAGGCAAAATCAAGCAAAAGGCATTATCAGCCCATTTAAAACGTGACCTGCACAACAAGACAAGCTGATTAAAGAATAATACAATTCAAATTGTAATATCCAGTGTACGCTACTGGATGCCTGTCCCTGCTATTTGGGGTTTGTCCCCCCTCAGTGACCCCCCCCCAGGGGTTTCCTGGTGCTGCTAGCCAGGCATGCCTTGGGGAAGAGTCTGGGCTCACCGTGTGGTGTTAGTACCTGCGTGAGCTCCTGCCAGGAGATCAGTGTTGATGGTGCTGCTTTGGGATTGGTTTAGGGTAATTTGATAATTTCCATGACAACATTTTTCTCTCCTGATGATCAGCAATTTCATGTTCTATTACAATCTTTTCCTCACCGGAGGCTCTTTGCTAGGCCTTTGCCATGTACGTCTCACTCAGCATTACCAGATATGCTGTAGGTTGGCATTAGATGACAAAATTCTATGGAACAAATCCAAATAACTGCAAGGCTGAAGATTAGTGAACAAGACCCACCATTAAGCAATAACCAAGTAACCTTTTATTTTTCCTGCCAGACTTCAGCTACCCAAATACTCTGCAGCTAAGGCAAGCAAGAGGAGTCAAGAAAATTCCTTGGGCTAAAATGAAGTAATGTGGCATATGATCCATCACTACCAATGATGTACAAAAAGCCACAGGGAAACACAGCCCGGTGCCGCCAGCTCCTTTTGTCTGTCTGGATCGCAGAGTACAGGGTCTAGTGGCACCCTCCCCAACATTCCTGTACCTGGCCCCAGCAACACGCCCACAAAAGTCTGAAAGCCAGAGGTGTCTGTCACTACAGTCTCGAACACAACCAAGCTGCAGATTGCAAACAGCCTAACCCACCTGATTCTGTAGAGTCTCTTATTCCAGGCATGCTAATGACAAAACAGACTTTCCAATTTTAATAATGTCATTTTGACATTCTTACCTGACTCAGATAGGAGAAGCCTGAGGATAACTTTATCACAAAGTAGCAGATGGCAGTTAATGATGGGGATCAGATTCTGGGTTCAGGGTGAAGAAAATGTGGTATTTCCTCACAGTGATTAATGAGGTAAAATGCATCTAATTTGGAGACGCTGCAAACAAGAGTGGCGAAAATTCAAACCTGACAGAGGGTAAAGCACCACTGCAAGCAGTTTGGTCTCTCCTGCCAAAATTCTGAAAGGCCTTGAAAAAGGACCAGCCGTGGGCCTGGAAGGACAGAGAACACTATTTACTTATTTTGACAGCTGGCCACGTAACGTGCTGCGCTTGCTCCCATCCTCTACAGTTACACCTTTTACACGTTGCTGCTTGCATTAGTCTGGTTCCATTTAGTGCAGGATGCATAATTGCAGGCAGAAATGGCATTTTCAGCATTCACCTGCCAGCACTCAAACGCACAGAATCTCCCAACTTGTTCAGCCCTTTTGCAGTGAGTTTGGATAATCAACAGCGAGCTGTTGTTAGAAGCTTTTCTAAGCTCCCGTTCCCTTTCAGAAAATTATCTGAGGCATTCAGCCCAGCTTAACTTCAGACAACCAAAACCCAAGAATTGAATCTGAGCTAATTATCGAGCCTTCCTCTGCAGTCAGTGTGAGTCACTTCATCTCATTTATTTTATTTAGGATAAGACAAACTGCCCTTTACAGGGGCCACTTTCTTTCTGTTGACTACATTAGAGTAGCTGCCAGCTTATTGATGACTACAGCAAAAATAAATACAGAATAAATACATTTCTACCACTGCAAAATGTTATACCATTGCTCTCTGCCTCCATTACCACCTGCTGCAACTGGGAAATCTCTTCAGTGTTCTCGATGTACTTTGTGGAAGGCTTCAATGCACCATCTAAGCTCTTGTGTTAGGGTTGGCAACCACCCACTAAGCACTTAATGGTAACAATTGGAGTATTATCTATCCAGTTGGTAGCACCAAGGGAGCCAGACCCCAGTTGTGCTGCTGTAAATAGCAGCCACAGCTCAGTACCAGTGCCAGCAGCTGGTGATGGTACGTAGCTAACCTGCCCCAGTGCCTTCAGAACTTTATTTTGCTATCAGTGGATTCCAAAGCTGGAGAACTGATGTCCTCATTCCATTCGGCTGTCCTTGTGAGATGGATACTGCTTTTGCTCCTCTTCATGTCATACAATGTAACTGTTAAGTGCATTTTGAAACCTAGCAATGTCTCTTTTAATCCTTTTGCAGAAGCAGTATTTTCTGCATGTTTATTCCAATTTCTTTATAGGATTCTTGTTATGCATGACTGATTAATAGGCCCCAAGCTATACTCAACCTGCTACCCACAGTAAATTGTTCTTTCTGTTGCCTGTGTCATTTTCTTTAAAATATCAAGCTGTTTTATAATTAAAGAGTCCCTTGAAGGTCTTGTTTCAACAAACAATCATTTCTTCCACTGTGTGAAGTTCTTGTCCTAATAAACAATTTAACAGCATATATTATTTTTCTTGTCTCCAGAACTAACCTTTCATGGAAGACCCATTAAGGCAAAACTTGGAATGCAATGCTGACTGGATGTACAGATTCAAAACTCCAGCATGTGGGTAGCTCAGTGCTAGATCTGTCCTTAATCTGCATATTGTGTGAGTTATAGAAGATTAATTGCTCACAGTAGTGTTTAGACGCATTCATATGTCACCCAGAAGATGGCTGAAGAGTTACTTATCTCCAGCAGCCTTATCCTTAATTACCTTTCTCTCTGATAATTCCAAATTTGGGATTCAATGCGCAGTGAAAATCTCCTGTATTAATTAGAGATTGTAACTTTGTTATACAAGGTGTTCTCGATGATAAACGGCTTTTCCTTCAATACTGAATGTTTTGGGGAAATAGCAACACCTTTGATAGTTTTGGAGGTTGATTATAATTTCATTATTCTGAAAAAAAATTATGGGTAATTAAGGTGGAGGTCCTAATTTTTAATGCAATTTATTATAAGTGTTTGCTAAAAGTGATAAGAGATAACTATTTGTGCAAAATTAGGAAATAAGACCAATTTCACATCCTACAACAGTGTCTATGGAACAGCTTTTCAATCCCTCTTTTAATGAACTACACTTTGGCAGCAAGATTAAATTTCTAAATATTTGATCATAACAGTTCTTTGATTCGGGTGTGTTTGAATACCAGGATGTCTTACTTTTCTTTTCAGCTGCTACTTCCAGTACAATTCTAGACAGATTCTTTAGCTGATACAGGATGTCAGAGCTCTTCTGAAACACAAGAGGTATAGTAATTTATGTTAGATATGAGTTTGCCCCAAAGACATCAGCTTTCTCACATCTAAGAGCTTTCCCTAAGAAAAATATATTAGATATTACAATCCTCCCATCCGTATTTTTTCAAATTACTTTGTATACTTATCTGTCTTCACCTATCAATGCCACACACTTCCTATCTTCTACTAGTAACTATACTCTTTGCTGATGTAATTTTCTCTTATTAAATTCTGCACTTGCTACATTTTCTCTTTCTTCTATGACATTAAGTAACCTACAAATCTGTGACCTACTTCAACATAAACACAGATGTGACAAACGGTCGAGTTCCATGTGTACGCTTCCCAGACGCATCCAAGAGGTAACGTAGAACTGGGTTTATATTACTCAAGTGTTAAAAAATACCCTTTGAAGACCACACATGAACAAAATTATTCTGTTCATTTTGTCTTCCTCTGCCTTCAGAACTGTGTTTTTTACAGTGTCATGTTGGCTTTTCATTTGTCCAGCATCCTTCAGTCCGGTATAGTTAGATTGGTGGGTGGATATCTAAACTGTTGATTCCACTTCAGAGTTGCCTTTTAGCAATCCCTGTGGAGCATCCTCATCCCTCATATCGAGATTCACTACTTCAGAGAATCCTGCCACCCCTGGTTCAAGTTCCTAATAAAGTAAAAATGTTCTCACAAACAGCCTGAAGGCTTTCTGCAATGTCTTTGAGATGAGAATTAAGAGGATAATGGGAATTAACTTGCCCGAGGCCCCACGATAATGTTGCCTAGTGACACAGGTACTGTGCAGAGTGTAACCATGTAAAAGGGCAAACCATGTCTTGATGCTGGCAAATCCTCCCCTGCTCCATAGTTCAGTTGCTTTATGTTGTTCTCCCCTCATTGCAAACTCACTACACACATAGGCTGATAAATTTGCACCTCATTTCCTTAAAATTTTTTTTCCACTGAGTTCTCTGGCCTTTTTTATTACAGCTTCTTTTTGTTGATAATAGAGCAGCCTTTTCATAAATTCCCCAGTCTCTAACCAGCATCTGAAAGCATATGCAATACTGTAATATGCTCACCTCTGATCAGCCAGTGTATATTTTAGGAGCTGTTGAACACATCGAGTAGGATAATGGGGTTTTGGTTTTTCTCTCTCAGAAGTCACATAATGTTATTCCTCCTCTCTGTACTTTCAGTGACACCCAGTTTTCACCGTGTTTCTGTGTAACATGCAACTTTCTCATCTTTTTTTTTTGTGAGAGAGATCACACTGGAAATGTTTCCATTTCCCATCTCCACCAACAGTACTCCTCACGGGTACATGTTGCTCCAGCTCCATGAAAATGTTTGTCACTACCCCATTACTCAATAACCAGACCTCATCCCTTCAGGTATTTTTGTCTTTACGACCATAATCTCATAAGTCATATCTGTGCCCGTAGCGTGACATTCTGCCATCAATCCTTTATCTTCTTCTTTTTGATTTGCAGGCTGGTTCCCTGCCTTGTTTTTCACCAGAGGGATTTAGCAGAATTAGACGTGTACAAAGAAGGGCACCTAGTGCAGAGGCATGGAGCATCTTCTCTACTGACAGCGATTCACTAAGGTAGGGCTCCTCAGTTTAGGATAAAGGATGCGTGACAGGACTACACAGAAATGCAGATGGTTCAGGAAAGTTAAATGGAAAATAACTGCTCTTTCTGGGGCCCTGCGGAGCAGAGGGACTGAAGCAAATGCACTGTTCAGGCCACAAACATCACCCTGCCCTGGACAACAAGCCCCGACCGGAGGGGAAGGGCCCACTGCATGTCTGTGCAGGCAGACCGTGGCTGGGAGTGGGCATCATTCTCCTCTGATCCTGCCCAGCAGCACCTCCAGACCTTTTGTCTGGCCAGGTGACATGCTTCCACTTTTGCAGTTTTTTCTTTACAGCCCTGCTCTGCCTGGGAAGGAACAGCCCTTCTTGCAAACTCTAGCACAAGTCCCCAGTGAGAGACTGCTGCTTGAGGCTCCGCGTCTGTGACTTGTGACCTGCATTCAACTCTTGACTGCTGCCCTGCTCCATCCACCAGAGAACTTAATTCTATCAGCATAGACTTTTGGCATGACATCTGTCCTTCCTGTGCTCATCTTACATTAGCCACCTTTCCTAAAAGCTCACCATAAGCACTCCTGATCTTTCAGTGGGGTTCATCCCTGCCAGCCACAAAAGGGCATGTTATTAGCATGCTAAGAATGTCTCTACAAATAAGCCAGAAGCATCACGCAAATGCGAGAGCAGAGTTCAGGCAACTCAAGTCTCCAAAGCTGTTTGAACATCTCATATTAGAAGACGTATGATGATTATCTCAAAAGTAAATCTGGGAGAATGCTTTTAGATTGTCCCCTACACTGCTTGCAGTAAAGCCAGATGGGATGTCACGAAGTAGAAGAACAGAAACACTTGGCATAACTAAATTAACCTCTTCTGCATTCAAACAGAAATCAATAGCAGACCGTAGATGAGAGAATAAGTGGATAATTTATATACATTACTCCTTTTCAAAAAACCTTTTGAAGGTTACCTTTATTTTTTAAATAGGGAAATTTTCAGATACAGAGTATATTCCCTCTAAACCATAGTGAACAAGTGGCCTTCAACTGATAAATGCAGTGTACTGCAAGTGAAAAAAAGGAGAATAGCAAAGGTCATCGAATTCTGAAAACAAAACAACCCCCCCACCAAACTAAAGAACAAAAACCCAGCTATTTTTTTTAGAAGAGAGTGTCTACTACACCTACATGAAATGGTGAATGGAAAGCAGCTATTCATTTCCTCTTGTCTGGCAAATGGGTCATTAAACAAAAAAAGAGCAATCAAAACAAAGCCCATCCAAATCAGCAGTTCAGTGTTCCTAGCGTAAGAGCAAAGCAGTATTGCAGTGGTGAATTCACCAGAATATATTTGGATTACAAATACACCAGTTACAGAATAATCTTCCTCTGAAGCACGGAGAGCTAAATCACTTATCAGAGTGTAATCTTACATACGAGATGAGGACCTAAAAAGCTAACTTCTCCTTGTCTCTGGTCTGATGCCAAGTACATCGACAGCCATCTTTAACCGGAATATTAGAGGAGATTTGTAACAGCATACTGCCAAGGGAGGCTTGCACCAGCTGTCCAGTGCTAAGCTGAAAGGGATTTTATTTTCAGTGATTAAACTACAATTCAGGACCACTGGCATCTCATGTACCCTCACTGCCGTGAGTTACAGCCAGTATTCCAAGTCAAATCTGTTTCTACATAGGTTGGAGGCTTAGCACCATCATAAACAGCTATCAGGTTGGGGGAGTGTGCATATACACACATCTAATTATTTATAGAATACACATATAGCCAGGCATATGCAACATACCCTGATGTCCAGGCAGAAATAACTCTCAATGTTAGTATTTTTTAGTAATTTCATGCAGTGAAAGTTCCTTTTTCTGTTTAAGACAAAAGAAGGGGGAGAGACAGTAAGACTTTAAGCTAAAAATGACCTAAAAACGTATCAGTGATTTAAATCAAAAGATCTACTTTCTATTACTCTTTGACACTTTACCCCTCCCTTCTATTTTTTCACCTTTGTTTTCAGTTTCTTTCTTCTCTTTTAATTATAATCCTGCTAAGCCTGGACATCTCTGTCTATTCTGCTCCAGTCATTCCTTGAATACTAACTAGGAAAAGAGAGCAGCTCCTGCAAGTGCAGAAGAAAGCGGTTTCTTCTGCATGCTCTCAAATGCTAATATCAGAGAAGTGCTGAATCAAATGCCAGTCATGCCACAGCAGTAACTCAAAGCCAAAATGGGATGATTAACTCAGTTCCCATAAGCAGGCTTGCTTTCAAAGAAGAGGGGAGGCCCTGGAAGAATAAGAATGGCAAATATCACACCTAACTCCACAAAGAGGTCAAAAGGAAGATACAGACAACTGGAGACGAACTAGTTTAACTCCAGTGTCCAGAAAAATACTAGAACAAATTATTAGAGAATTAATTTATCAGTGCCTGGGGAATAAACAAATGGCAAGAAATGGCTGACATTTGTCCAGACTCTGTCGCATCAAACTTGTCTGGTTTCTGTCTCTGTGAGGCAGCTTGCCTAATAGATAGAGCAGTAGATGTTCTACATCTTAAATTTAGTAAGGCTTCTGATCAATAATTCCTACACAGCAGCATAGATTATTGAGGCTGTTGCTGAAGAATTTATGCTGCTGGTGCTGCTTGATGTGCACCTGGACATGCCACTGTCTGGCATGCAGGTCACAGCCTCACCAGGTGCCCACAAGCACAGCTCCTCAGGGGAGAGGCCTTCAGGGGAACACAGAGAGCACCAGGCTCTTCTGGTGGGCCATGAACATCCCATGTGCCTTTTCCCATCCAGCATCAGTTGGGGTAAGGACGGAGGACATGAGCTGAATAAACCTGCTCCAAGAGCAGTCGTGTTAAGTGGGCCCTAGAGTGCTGGGCTGGTCATGAACTGTAAAAACGTGCAAAGTTATGCAGGTTGCTAATTAGCACATTGGAAAAAAAAGAGTTATGAGTAAGCTAATAAAGTAGAGAACTATTCCAAACTTCATAAAATTTATTAAAAACACAAATGCAAATGGCTTCATTTTGAAAGAAAAAATCAGAAGCACAAATAGAACATGAGGAGAAGTTGAGTAGGCAGGAGAAATTCAGGCAAGGATGACAAAGAGAGGCACAAACACAACAAATTTATATTGGGCTGTAATTTTCACTTCTCAGGTCAAAGCTCTGACAGGATCTGGAACCATGCTCTTTTCCTACACACCCTTAGTCCTCCAGCCCAGGATCACAGCTTTTACTTATGGATCATTTACTGATGAAAGCTTAATTGCTGGTTGCCAGGATGTGATCACAGATGAACAGTAATTTTGAGAATCTGGAGTTTTGCACTTTCTTTCCTGCAGGAGCAATAATGGGGAATTAGGAGCAACTGAGGGCTAAGGTGCCAATATAATGAAACGTTTCTGTAATTCCAGGAAAAAATGGGTTTTCCCTTCTGTGATACTTGAAACATTTATTATAGAGGTTTGGGAGGGAACTGATTGAAAATGAATAAATCAATTAATTAGTTTGCTTAGCTAAGTATACTATGTTGGATATTATGCCACAGGTACCACCTCAGTTCTCTATCATAAGGCTTCCTACTGTTGTTTTGTAGTA
>VWZY01011396.1:653103-762271 GCA_013399075.1 Chloroceryle aenea | reverse complement strand
AAGTGGATAATTTATATACATTACTCCTTTTCAAAAAACCTTTTGAAGGTTACCTTTATTTTTTAAATAGGGAAATTTTCAGATACAGAGTATATTCCCTCTAAACCATAGTGAACAAGTGGCCTTCAACTGATAAATGCAGTGTACTGCAAGTGAAAAAAAGGAGAATAGCAAAGGTCATCGAATTCTGAAAACAAAACAACCCCCCCACCAAACTAAAGAACAAAAACCCAGCTATTTTTTTTAGAAGAGAGTGTCTACTACACCTACATGAAATGGTGAATGGAAAGCAGCTATTCATTTCCTCTTGTCTGGCAAATGGGTCATTAAACAAAAAAAGAGCAATCAAAACAAAGCCCATCCAAATCAGCAGTTCAGTGTTCCTAGCGTAAGAGCAAAGCAGTATTGCAGTGGTGAATTCACCAGAATATATTTGGATTACAAATACACCAGTTACAGAATAATCTTCCGCTGAAGCACAGAGAGCTAAATCACTTATCTGAGTGTAATCTTACATACGAGATGAGGACCTAAAAAGCTAACTTCTTGTCTCTGGTCTGATGCCGAGTACATCGACAGCCATCTTTAACCGGAATATTAGAGGAGATTTGTAACAGCATACTGCCAAGGGAGGCTTGCACCAGCTGTCCAGTGCTAAGCTGAAAGGGATTTTATTTTCAGTGATTAAACTACAATTCAGGACCACTGGCATCTCATGTACCCTCACTGCCGTGAGTTACAGCCAGTATTCCAAGTCAAATCTGTTTCTACATAGGTTGGAGGCTTAGCACCATCATAAACAGCTATCAGGTTGGGGGAGTGTGCATATACACACATCTAATTATTTATAGAATACACATATAGCCAGGCATATGCAACATACCCTGATGTCCAGGCAGAAATAACTCTCAATGTTAGTATTTTTTAGTAATTTCATGCAGTGAAAGTTCCTTTTTCTGTTTAAGACAAAAGAAGGGGGAGAGACAGTAAGACTTTAAGCTAAAAATGACCTAAAAACGTATCAGTGATTTAAATCAAAAGATCTACTTTCTATTACTCTTTGACACTTTACCCCTCCCTTCTATTTTTTCACCTTTGTTTTCAGTTTCTTTCTTCTCTTTTAATTATAATCCTGCTAAGCCTGGACATCTCTGTCTATTCTGCTCCAGTCATTCCTTGAATACTAACTAGGAAAAGAGAGCAGCTCCTGCAAGTGCAGAAGAAAGCGGTTTCTTCTGCATGCTCTCAAATGCTAATATCAGAGAAGTGCTGAATCAAATGCCAGTCATGCCACAGCAGTAACTCAAAGCCAAAATGGGATGATTAACTCAGTTCCCATAAGCAGGCTTGCTTTCAAAGAAGAGGGGAGGCCCTGGAAGAATAAGAATGGCAAATATCACACCTAACTCCACAAAGAGGTCAAAAGGAAGATACAGACAACTGGAGACGAACTAGTTTAACTCCAGTGTCCAGAAAAATACTAGAACAAATTATTAGAGAATTAATTTATCAGTGCCTGGGGAATAAACAAATGGCAAGAAATGGCTGACATTTGTCCAGACTCTGTCGCATCAAACTTGTCTGGTTTCTGTCTCTGTGAGGCAGCTTGCCTAATAGATAGAGCAGTAGATGTTCTACATCTTAAATTTAGTAAGGCTTCTGATCAATAATTCCTACACAGCAGCATAGATTATTGAGGCTGTTGCTGAAGAATTTATGCTGCTGGTGCTGCTTGATGTGCACCTGGACATGCCACTGTCTGGCATGCAGGTCACAGCCTCACCAGGTGCCCACAAGCACAGCTCCTCAGGGGAGAGCCCTTCAGGGGAACACAGAGAGCACCAGGCTCTTCTGGTGGGCCATGAACATCCCATGTGCCTTTTCCCATCCAGCATCAGTTGGGGTAAGGACGGAGGACATGAGCTGAATAAACCTGCTCCAAGAGCAGTCGTGTTAAGTGGGCCCTAGAGGGCTGGGCTGGTCATGAACTGTAAAAACGTGCAAAGTTATGCAGGTTGCTAATTAGCACATTGGAAAAAAAGAGTTACGAGTAAGCTAATAAAGTAGAGAACTATTCCAAACTTCATAAAATTTATTAAAAACACAAATGCAAATGGCTTCATTTTGAAAGAAAAAATCAGAAGCACAAATAGAACATGAGGAGAAGTTGAGTAGGCAGGAGAAATTCAGGCAAGGATGACAAAGAGAGGCACAAACACAACAAATTTATATTGGGCTGTAATTTTCACTTCTCAGGTCAAAGCTCTGACAGGATCTGGAACCATGCTCTTTTCCTACACACCCTTAGTCCTCCAGCCCAGGATCACAGCTTTTACTTATGGATCATTTACTGATGAAAGCTTAATTGCTGGTTGCCAGGATGTGATCACAGATGAACAGTAATTTTGAGAATCTGGAGTTTTGCACTTTCTTTCCTGCAGGAGCAATAATGGGGAATTAGGAGCAACTGAGGGCTAAGGTGCCAATATAATGAAACGTTTCTGTAATTCCAGGAAAAAATGGGTTTTCCCTTCTGTGATACTTGAAACATTTATTATAGAGGTTTGGGAGGGAACTGATTGAAAATGAATAAATCAATTAATTAGTTTGCTTAGCTAAGTATACTATGTTGGATATTATGCCACAGGTACCACCTCAGTTCTCTATCATAAGGCTTCCTACTGTTGTTTTGTAGTAGATGATAAACTTCTTGAGGCAAGGCCCAGCTAATGATTTTATGCTGCTGTGTCTGTCACTGCAGAACACTGTCCATGACTAGCACATTAAGTTGCTACTCCAATACAAACAATAAAATAACTATAATAATTTGTCTACCAAACAGCTCTCAGCAGATAGAGAGAAGAGCTGATACAACACAACACTGATGAAACTAAATGAGCCATTTTTGCAATCACCTTGCTTCTATAACTCTTACAGATTAAGCTCAGTACTGCCGTATTTAATTCCCAACACTGAAAGGAAAAACTAAAATCCCAAATATTGCTGTCATTGTAACAAAACAAATCACTCAATCAATCTTATTAAAGTTCTTCAAACTATTCCCAAAGTTAAACTGAGCAGGGCTGTTGAGCTGAGAGAGGCATTTGACCCACTGCACAGCACGATGCCAGCATATTTATACATTCATTTCCAGAGTGTAGCAGGTTTTGTGATTTGTAAGCTTTTTATTCCCCATAAAGATGCAACATAATGTGCCTCTGTAATGCTTTTTACTTAACTTACACCGAGATAGCTTGGAGTGTATCTGAAATGTTACATAATAATTTCCAAGTTCTTGTTCTATTCCATCCTCATGGCATTTAGCAAATGGTATTTTTGTTCACATAAGTCACATTCTTCCCCACTACAGAGTCTTTTCTCAAAAATCAAATTAATCTTATACCAAAATCAGAATCTTAGTATGAGTACGTCCGACTTCATTGAATTTTTTTATCACTTTATGCTCATAGGGTAAGCCAGTGAAATACAAGTGAAATGTCAAATGAAATGTATGGCAAAGCGATTAGGAAGAAACTTTTAGCATTTGTTACAGATTAATATGTTAATTGCAGTACATATTGTGGAAAAAGATTAAGTATCACCAAAGTAAATTTATTTTTAACCAGCTTTATTCCTCACACTTCATAAATTAACCAGCAGAATACGTAATGGAGAAGAATTCAGATACTGAGATTGCTAGAAATTATGCAAAACTCCAAAGCATACAAGGTTGCAGTACAGATAACGTCTTTGCTTTAGCATAAGCAGTTCATCAAAGAGAATTATGCTTCCTCTGAATACCTATTTTCATAGACTACTTGCAAGTATCTCTAAAACACTCTGCCACAATGCCAGTGCCAAACCCAATCAGTATTTTGAACTGTAATGTAACCCTGAATCTTTAAAGCAAAGAGCACATGCTGTGAGATGTTGGTGGCTGCATGAACACCTCATTCAGTCTTGAATTTGTACCAAAACCAGAGTCTAAACCAATAGCCATAATGAAGACTTGGGGAGTTTTGTCACAGGTTTCAGGAAAAGCAGAGGTTTGAGCTGTTTTCAGAAAGGTATATGGATGCAGTAGCCAGTAAAGCCAGCAGTTCTCCCTTTAGTTTCAATGAGCTTTGAAACAGGCTGATGAGGAACAGCAGTTGGGAACTATTTGCAGCTCCAAGTCTGATCTTCTCCAAAAGCAGAGGATTTCCCTATCTCTGTCACTTCATCAAATCCCAGCGTTCATGCTGACGTGCTCCTTGGGCTAAACCAGTGGAGACATGGGAAATACAACCACTAGGTAATTTATAGAGCAACTAATGGAATTTACATTAAAACTACTGTTGTATAATGTGCAGTTAGCTCATGTTCTGGGCAACTTTCCAAATATTTTGACACATTGAGTATGACAAATAATTTCCTTATGGTATGAAACATTATTTTTATAACAAGAAAAAGAATGTTAAATTACAGGTCCACCTGTCAAGAATAAATCTGTGCCGATTGACATGTAGAAGCTTTCAAGTGAACAAAATAACAGTGAATTGCAAACTCATTAGTCCTGTGCTTTGTTATTAGTCCAGTGAAGAATGATGCCCTTATCGTTTGGAGGGTTTAGAAGACTATTTGTAAACCTTTTTGTGGAAATCCCCTCAACTAGATTCTGTGCAAAAGACTCATTGTACTTTATTTTGGGGACAAATCTTTAATCCATACTTGTGGGTTTGCTATCTGGAGGCATATCAAGATGATGAGACCAGACAAGAATATCATGTTACCACTATCTGACAATCTGTTCCCTAGGAAAACACAGAGCAAACAAAATCAGTAGCCTGAGTTCTAGGATCCTACTAGGCCATCCCTCACTAAACCCCCCTTCCACATGTGAAAGGGGAACGTTGTGGCTAATTTTGTTAATTCTGGTTGCTGTTAGATCTCTGGGCTGAATCAGGATGCCTTTGCTCTCTGTGCTGTTTTAGCACATATTTTAGCACCAATTTTAACAGAACAGAAGAATTTTTCCCTGTTGTACAAAATAAGGATAACAGAAAGCCCAGAAGGAATTCTGCCTCACCCTGGCTGTTCCTGTGAAAGATACAGAAAGGGACAGATGTTGGTGATGAATTCATGTAATTGTAATCTCAGTTCCAGAGGTGCAATTACAATTCATGAAAGCATTGTTAGACCATCACGAAAGAGATGACATCTATTTTAATATCAAATAAATAAACAGCAAAGAGTCTCCAAAAAAGTCAAAAAGCTTTGTCTCACAGAAGTCCTGCCAATGGCACTCCCTTTGAAGCAAAGCAAAGCAATAGAGAGAAGATGCACCAAATAGCCCATCTGTAACACACTGCTCTCTCAAATAATCTATATCCTCATTGGACCTCTGCAAGGCTGACAATCAGATCTGTTCTTGGCTGCTTCAGATGCAGCCTCTGGAGTTTTAAATTGCTGAGTAACTCTCAACATATCTTGAAAACCATTAAAGATCAATCCCCTCAGCTTATTGCAAGGATATCAGGAGTTATTCATTCTTAAAGTCTATAAACTTAATAGTTTCCTCAAGCACACAGGTAGTCTCTACTGTGCCTGTAGGAATTGAGATGTAGGTTGGTCATTCATTCAGTGGGCCCTTTCATAAAGCGTTATGAGAAAATCCAAGCTGCTCTGTGTGGAACATGAGTGAGTCCAGGCAGGGTGTTAAGAAGTAGGATTGCCAAATGAAGTTGGAAGAGAAACGTATATCTTCATTAAAACATATTTCCAGCTTTCATTTCCAATTCAGTCATGTGTTTAAGGAGCCTTTGAGTGATTCTCCCTTCCACTGAAAGCAGGCAGAACTAACACACAACTTTCATAAGTTGCTTATATCCTCATAGATTTTTAATTGAAATGCAACTCCCACAGCACCTCATTAGTTCATTGAATGTTGTATTAGTTTAATTTGCTGAAGGATTTTTTTTGCACCTGCCTCACACTTTTACCCCATTAAGCATGTACAGATTATCAGATAGCTGCTCAATTAAACTAAACTATTGTTCAAATTGAATATTTCATTATATTAACAAGGTAAAAAGCTACTTGGCATGTATCAGCAAACATGGCTTGCTTCACTGCAATATATTGTCAGATTAAATTGTGACAGACACTTCAGCCTGCTAAAGTCTAAAGTCAATGGCAAAAACTCCAATGACCTCAATGGCCTTCAGAGAAACTTTTGGATTGGGTGATGTTTCTTTAAGATTGCTTCTCTAAAGGAAGTTTATTAAAGAATTGATGAGTATTAATGTGGTAACCTTTGTCTTTGCCTGGTCTCCTATACCCAAAGGTCTATAGATTCACCCAAAATTCAACCTAGCACTCATCAAAACTGAAGAGGTTTACCCTGTTCCATTCCTTGGGGTTTGTTTGAAAGTCTGCAGTATTTTGTAGACTTTAATGAACCTTTTGGTTCAAAGGCAGACTCAGGCTGACTCATACATGTGTACTTCAGCTGGAATACCTCAGAGAGCACTATTCTTGGCAAGAGGGGAAACTCATTTTCCTGCAGAAAAGTGGGAAAATGGTAGGGAGTACGATTTAGACTGCAGTCGATTCTTTTATTCTCTGATGGTTAAATTCTGTCATCCTCATTCACACTGAACAGTGGCTTAATTTGAACTCAGCCAAGTGATTCAATGGAGAAGCATTTGCAAGTAAAATATTATTCTATACAATTACTGTATTGCAGCAAGGTCAGGAAGCCTCATCATAAACAGCTCTCCAGTACACTAACTCCAGTCCTAGAGAGTTTTAAAAAAGACAATAGCTGAGCAAAGAGATCAGAGGTATGCATATAGTCAGTGCACAACACACAACCTCTCTCTGCTCCTCTGCCATGCCAAACTAAGCTTGTCCTCCCCCACAACTCAATCAGACATCGTGTCAGACATCTTCCACCTGAGTCAAAGCAAAAGCAGTGATGTTCAGGATGATGTCTTGGTGCACTGGCTGCCAACTTTCTGTAGAGACTGGGAGGAAATCTGTCCTTGCAAGAATTATGTCCCCACTGCCACCTCACTCCTGGTTGGGCTCCGAGGCTGTATTTTATTTAATCAACATCTAATAGTACATCCTAAACCTTGGACCCTCATTATACACTCTCACTTAAACTGGCACGCTTTAATCAGCTGTCTTGTTTGAAGAGGTACTTCAGTAAATCAGTGCAAAGATCCTGTGTAGTTTCATGAAGTGCCATACAGCAGCTAGGAAAGAGGAGTGTCTTCACTGATTATCCTGTGTAACTCCACTCTCACAGGGGATGCAAGATACCAGGAAATACAGTAACCCACCTCACTGTACCTTCATTTCATTTCTCAGCAGAGATGCACTGGCTAATGAATTCACTCCACAGAAATAAAAAATAAATAAACATAATAATAATAAAAAAATCTTTGTTTTGATGAAGCAAACAAAAAAGTCAGTATCACATTTAAGTATTTTACCAAATCTGACAGAAACCCTTTATCCAATACCATGCACCAAGTCTGGCTGGTTCTTGGAAAAAAAAAAAAAACAAACCAAAAAGAGAATTCACTACTCTGTAGAAAGGACTCTTCTTCAGCTGCCCTGCCACTGGGGCAGTGCTTTCTCACACTGTTTGTTCTTGTTGCCAGGTGACTGGCATTATCAGCTAGCTTCTAGCAACAGATTTAAGATCCTTTTGATTCAACAGTTTTGCTGGATTGCTGAAAATTAATTTCTAGAATTACCATGTAAATTCAAAGTATATGAACAGAAGTTTGTCAGTAAAATGAAAGAGCAACTGCAATGTACTGTGCTAGTGCAGTTCACTAAACAGAGGAAGGTCTGAATAGCTGCTGCTATCCTTCTCTTGGTGAAACAAAAAAACTTCCAGATTATTATCAACAGAAATTGTGCCATTAGAGATAAGGAGGCTATCAGCATGGACAAAATTAGCAGGATTTGTCTCCCAAATGACAGGCTGATTAAATAGCTTTCCCTTGAGGGACAGCAGTATAGAATTTTATCTACCTATCAGCCAACCCAAGAATGGGCATAACTAGTTAGTGGGTTGATATAATTGAACACGGTGTCAAAAAAGGCCTCCCCTCTGCACTAACAGAACAAAACCTACAAAGCACTTACTCACTCAAGCACCATGACTAGAGACTCCTCTTGACTAAACACTTACGCCAGCAGAGATTTGTTCTTGTCCAGAGATCTACAACAATTCAAGGGCCTTTGAGGTTCCGGACAGACGTGGTAGCTCTGGGGAGCTGTCCCCACGATAACTGCCTCAGTAAACCTCTGTGGTCAAATAAATTTGGTTAATGTACTGTCAGTCCAAAATTATTACATAATCATTGCCAATTTTCCTTAGCCTCTGATGATCCATGAGCATACCTGAAGGCAGGTAATTAAGAATCTAAATTAGAATTTTTATTTCTGGCAGTTAATTTCAGTCCGAGCTGATGGAGGATGTGTGGCAGAGCTAAAAATAAAAAACAAACTACACAGTCCTTGGGAGTGAGCTAGCAAATTTTTGAGGATGGTATTGCTGTAAATTCTACAGAAGTAAATGTTAAAAATACTAAAAAAACGAAAACAAAAACCCAAACAAGAAACCACACCAAAGAAAAAGAAGTCAGATTTAGCATAAGCAATGCTAGAAATGCAATTATTATGCACAAGTGCACAAGTATGTGTCCGTTCATGGTACCATTTGTTACCTCAGCCTTCCTCTTTATTAATCTACCTCTTCTTATCACTTCTACACTGCAAAGCCCTCAAGTCACTTATGTGTTTGTCCAGAATATAACAGAATGAAGATCAGATTTGATTGTCATCTTCCAGTGATATGATGCAGACAAGAGAAGTAATAAGGGATAAAATTCCATCAGGAGTGACTGTGGTACACAATTAGATACAGAAACATCTACTTTTGCACAAAAGTTACTTAAAGTAACATAGATAAAATGGAAAATGCTGGTGAATGTTATTGCTGGAGATATTTTTTGTATATAATAAGGTCTTTGAACCTTGACTATTCCACTGACTTAATCAGTGGGTCTGGTGGGAAACAAAGGATGAAGCTGTGTCCAATGGCCCTTCAGATTTAGAAAGAATAAAACCAGAAGAAATAGAATTTATCATTTGAAAGCTAAAGATGCTAGACAGTCTTACAGTCATTTTCTTGCAAAACAAATTGGGGAATTTTAAACCAATGACAACCAAAGAGAGACTGCAGATTTACAACCCTTGCTGCAGCTCAGATGGCATCAGAACAACAGGATATTGGGAACCAGAGCCCAGTTTCTAGTTTAAAGGTTTTTAGGATGTCACCATCCCAACCTGCCCATTCACATGCATTTGTTTTAAAAGAACATTCTCACCACATGCAGATCTGCAACGTGCAGCTTGTGGACCTTTCAGAAATGGGGACCAAAGGTATTTTTTTATTCAGAGTGGGCCAAAACAGAGTAAATCTTTCAGTTTCATACTGTCACACCAACATTCCCGGGGGATTTTGTTTATAATCTTCAGAGAAAGCAGCACAAGGCATCTGGATAGGTCTTACACCAAAGTTATAAAGAGCAGAAGTCCAGGACTTACTGTGGTGACCTTACAACCATAAAATACATTGCTGCACACATCCTGTGCTACGAACAAGATAAAAATCCAGTCATCAGAACTGTTTCATAAAACACAGAGATGCAGTGTCAAAGACACCAGGGACAACTCATTGTTTGCCATGTTTTTGAATTATCTAACCTCACTAAGCTGGGAAACCTAGTTACAAATTTAACTAATGCAAGATATATTTTGGAATGTAGAGAACAGAAAAGCCTTGAAAGATAAATGTAACTTTCAAATGTTTACTGTTTCTTTGGAGAATACTTTCTCCCTCTCACCAGCTTGAGAATGTGTGTCTGTCCAATTCCCACAGACAAATACTGTATGAGGTTCAGAATCTTCATGATGAGATATTTTTGTGTATGTTCTTAAAAGGATGATCCTTTCTAACACTTTGGCTCCTATCACCTGGGAATTCCTCTATATGCTACCAGGGAAAAGGGTGGTGGCAAATAGGAAAAAGGCAAGATCAGTACATAAAAAGTCAGCTGCATGGGACTGGGAATCTCATGAAGATAACCAAAATCAAGGGAAGGAACAGAGAGTAATTAAATTAATATNCTTTCAGAAATGGGGACCAAAGGTATTTTTTTATTCAGAGTGGGCCAAAACAGAGTAAATCTTTCAGTTTCATACTGTCACACCAACATTCCCGGGGGATTTTGTTTATAATCTTCAGAGAAAGCAGCACAAGGCATCTGGATAGGTCTTACACCAAAGTTATAAAGAGCAGAAGTCCAGGACTTACTGTGGTGACCTTACAACCATAAAATACATTGCTGCACACATCCTGTGCTACGAACAAGATAAAAATCCAGTCATCAGAACTGTTTCATAAAACACAGAGATGCAGTGTCAAAGACACCAGGGACAACTCATTGTTTGCCATGTTTTTGAATTATCTAACCTCACTAAGCTGGGAAACCTAGTTACAAATTTAACTAATGCAAGATATATTTTGGAATGTAGAGAACAGAAAAGCCTTGAAAGATAAATGTAACTTTCAAATGTTTACTGTTTCTTTGGAGAATACTTTCTCCCTCTCACCAGCTTGAGAATGTGTGTCTGTCCAATTCCCACAGACAAATACTGTATGAGGTTCAGAATCTTCATGATGAGATATTTTTGTGTATGTTCTTAAAAGGATGATCCTTTCTAACACTTAGGCTCCTATCACCTGGGAATTCCTCTATATGCTACCAGGGAAAAGGGTGGTGGCAAATAGGAAAAAGGCAAGATCAGTACATAAAAAGTCAGCTGCATGGGACTGGGAATCTCATGAAGATAACCAAAATCAAGGGAAGGAACAGAGAGTAATTAAATTAATATCACATACTTATATTACAGTATTTTGTAAGAATTGTGGCCAGGATCTGTGTTTTGTTCCAACCAAAGTGATCAAGATGGCAGGAGAGGATCACACTCTGCTCTGTGTGATATATACAACTGACCCAAAAGGACAAACAGCACTGAAACCAGAAGAGTGGGCATTTTATTGCCAAGCTCTAAAAGCCAACGGCTGTTCCTCTTTTCTACATACTTTTCTACCATCTCTTCCCAGCTTGAATTGGAAATTGAAGGGCCACGTTCCTTGGAGACCAAACGCTTCTGTGCATTTTTTTTCTAGTTAACCTCTCAGCATTCCTACTGAGGCCTTTCCAGAGCACATCTGGCCCAAAGCAGGTACTAGCAAAGTCTCGTAAGAAAGCTGGGAGCTTCATACAAGTTTCCCAGCTCAGTCTGGCAGATGCAAGAGTTTCTGATAATCATCAAACAGTTGGACGTTTTCTGAAGCTTATCTGAGCCAAACAGAACCTCAGGCCCTTCTGAGGTTTGTCCTGCATCGAATAGGCTTCAGACAGTCATTGCATTGTATTTTCAAAAGTGATTTTCTTTGTTGTGCTCAGAGCTGTAGCCAACGGTGTAAGGAGACAGCACTTCTGTGCCATATCACCCATGCTCATATGTTTGCTTTTTCAGCCTCTGCTGTTTGATCCTCTGCAATGGATTCTATACAGATGCAGAAATCAGATGTGACACTGAGGAATATCATCAAATGAAATAGAGGCTACTAGAAAAGAAATTATTAAAATAGTACCAGGGATGAGATTTCTCTGCTAAAGGCTAAATAATGCTAGTTTCCTAGAAACTGATCCAACCTTTATACTCAGCAGCTCAGCACCGCAGGCAGCACATCTGTTTGCCGCGTGAAGGTCCTGGGTTTGGGAAGGACTTGGCATTCTTCCTTGTGTGGTCAGCAGGGTGTCTAGAAACTGATGCTTCGCTTGATGTGGCAAACTACAGGGTTCCAAGAATAATGATGTCTGAAACATTATCTAGAGAATAAACAAATACATTTATCCCTTCTTCCTCCTTGTGACAAAGCCTAACTTGCAAAGTCTAAGGTGGCTCTTCTCTGATTTATAGATTTTAGGCTGGTAACTTATCAGGGAATAAGATATGAGTGTGTGTACAGTGTTGTGTTTCTCCAGCCAAACAGTTTTTAGGCCTGTCCATCAAGCTTCAATCAAATTTGATGAGGGAAATGTCTCAAGAATACAAAATTCCCCTATGCTTTTTGAAAAGGGGAAACACATAAGAGGGAGGTTATCTATATAGGGTACCCACTGAGAAAAAGGCTGCATTGTGAGCCAGACCTTTAGTGGACACTGGGTCATCCACTCTTAAGGCTTCTCTCACCTCCAATAGAGGAAAATCTTGACAGCACCACTTAAAGCACCCCAAGACTTTGCCCCAACTGGGCTCTGATGTCTGATCAGGGGTGTGGCCACAATGCAACCTTTAGAGAAAAAAAGAAAACAACAAAGTCTTCAGGAACAATGAACCATCAACTCACATACGTGGAAAAGCAGGCTTCATTAACTCCACTACCCTCAGGGCTTCCTAGGACAGCTTTCTGAACCAAACTTTTGGAAACAGCAATTTAAGCAATAAAGTGTAGAATGTCAGCACTCAGCCTCTGCCAGCACATCACTTCCCAGAGTCTCTCTTTCTCCCTATTTACTGAAAGCAGCATTGAAGTTGCTCCTGTAATGGATTGGAAAGTGAGTGAATTCCCACTTCTCAGAGGGGTGGTATCTTGGACATAGTTTTGATTTTATGCAACTTCACTAGGCACATGAAAGCCACCAATCTCTTTTAAGCTCCCTTAGATAGATGCTGCCAGTGAAGCTCTGCTTAATCTTTCATTATGTTAGTTCTGTCCTACAGTTATACTCTTGTTCCATCTCAAGGTATAAATACTGAAAGTTATATAAAAGCAACAGTTCAACTACAAAAAAGTTGCACTGTGAAAGATAGTAATATGCAGCTGGCAGCAGCCAACAGTAACCAGAAGCACATAGTATACAACTAGTTGTTGTTCAAAGTCCTGGACCTTGATTGTTTTGGCTGTAAGTTGTAGCTTGTAGGTTTCCTTGACCTCTTCTCTCTCTCTCCCTTGTACCTCCGTGAACCCAGTCCTGTTTCTTCCCTGCCTTGTTCACACCAGCCTGTTAGCCACACTAAGGAAAGATTTGATATTTCTTGGAGCAAGCTGCTCTGTGCCACACAGCCAGAACGTGGCAGAGCAGCATCAGACCTGCTGACTTCAGCCAGTAAACTCAAAAATACCTTTATGCCTTTTGCCAAAAATGCCTATTAGGCACGCCTATCCTCATTCCTAAATCAGCACTTCTGAACTGTAATATGGCCTTGAGTCTGAGCAGCAGAGCACAGACCCGTGCAAAGGCTGCCAGGCTAATTTGAAATCCCTCTGAGCTGGACAGACCAGCTGCCTTTAGCACAGAAACCTTCATCAACTGGGCTTCTCTTGAAACTGAGCCAAATAATAACACAGTGATACAGCAGCCTCTCCTCGGCTTTCACCAGTGCCAAAATAAATGAGAGGGAGAGAAAAGTTACATAATGGTGAATAAAAAACTGATTATTATTTTTTATCCAGGTTCTCCATTAATATGAGAGGCTGGAACCAAAGTTCAGAGGGCAAAGCTACAATTCCCTGTGCCTCTTTAGTGAATGCACTTGGAAGAATAAATATATCAGGGAAAATATATTCCCAGTCTGGGTAGATCCTGCTCTCTGCTCAGCAGGATGGCTGCTAACACTTGGACAGAAGCCTCGATCAGCAAAAAGAAGCCAATTGCAGCAACCACTGGCCCTCACTCTCTCAAGATGGAACAAAACCCAGTCCTGGATCTGGACAGTCCTGGTCTGTACTCCTCCAGATGAAAGATGGGTTATCAGCCTAAAAGGGAAGGTGCATATATCTTGAAAGAAAGCAGATTTCTGTTATTGCAAGAGCCCAGAAGGCTGAGAAGCAGAAAGGTAGACAAAGCTCAGACAGCACCCAACCAGCATTCCTATTGCTATCCACCACTCCATTCCAGTTACACTGGATCATGTGGCAGAATGGGAGACTGAAGGCTTAAGATGGGCTGTGAAAGGAGAGGGGCTGAGTAGCTGTTTTCTTGAGAAGTTTGACTGCAGAAGTATGTATAGCATATTATATAGACAGCATATTATATATACACTGGCATCCTGGCACCTTTTATCATCGAGTGGTTACAAGGATGGCGATGATCACAGCTGTAATGACACAGGACTTGTCAACTGCCAGTCAGTGTAGTAAGTGCTGTTGTTCCTCCTCATACCAGATATCAACCAGCCAGCAGGCAACTCTTTGACTACAGTCACTATTTATGTGAGAAGTGGATGAAATGGAGTCCAGGATATAATGAGCTTTCCAGATCCATATCCCTTCCCAAAACCTCACCAAAGAAAAACAGTGATTGTTTTGGTTTTTATTACAGTATCCTGACATCTGTTTCTCTATCATGGCACATGCATTACTTTGGCAAGAAGCTGATGGGAAATTTATACATTGGTGCATGAAATGAAAATAAAACAACACTGAAATTCATCCAGCAAAACAGAAGTCAACCCATGAGCTTGTTGATAAACATGTAGATAGATTTGGTGCTTCTTCCCACAATGAAACATGGATCATATGTAAATAAAATCTGCACGAGTAAGTTTATGCCTCTCAATGCCAAAGTATCACCATCACTAGATTCTCCAGTTCTTCGAAGAGACCAAGAGGTTCACTTTGACTCCGACCTACCTGGAGCAGTGGCTGTTGTGCTGAAACCTTGTGCAACAGGAGCTGCTACAAAGCACATCACTGGCTTTAAAGGTATTAAGTTTCGGTATTTTTATAGCACAGTTAAAGCACAACCATACTCAGGACTGGAGACCATGAGTAGATGAAAGGAAATTGTAAAGTCTTGCTGGAAGATTTTGAAACCCTACTGGGGCTTGCTGCTGGCGGTACAGGGACAGAAACTGCTTTTCAGCACTGAAATGGGCTCTTCAGCAGAGAGGCACTGGAGGCCAGCCCAAGTAGCACTCCTAGAAGCAATTAACATCAGGTGCTATGTACCAGTGGAGCCTGCAGAAGACTTTGTTGGCATGAAAGAAAAGTTTATTCCAGACTGATAATTGTTTATGTGTTGTGCTTTTGAAATTCCATCTCTTTGATTTTCATAAAGTGTTAAGTATGGTTTGACTTTTCACTCCTTAATTTGTTCTGTTTGTGGGCATCTGAGCAGTTAGTGTTCTCAAAAGTGGTTTTAGAAAGGGTCATGTTCAGAAATAAAATTACAGAAAGTTTTGGAGAATGATAGGCTTTACGACCTCTGTGCCATCACCCTGCAGCAATTTATCCATCTTCCTGTCTTATCCTTGCTCCTGAAATACATGAGGCACAGCCTAGAATTGCATTTTAGCAGCAGGTTGGAGTAATAGATGCTACAAGGAATAGTGACATTCCTGATGCGTGATGTGCTGTGCACCACAGGGAGTTGAAATCTCACTTTGTATGCCTTATGGCAAGCCATAAATTCCTGATTTTATGTGCTGATGTAAAAACCTGTTTAACAAATCCATTGGAGCAGACTGCCTGGATCAATGTTATGACAGGCAAATAGAATCCCAATAGCTTTCCTATGAGAAAATACCTGGAGATCTTAATTCAGAAGGTATATATTAATTTAATATGTTCTTGAGAATACATGTTAGAGTGAGGGAATTTCTGTTTCCATCTGCAGTGACTAAGTGTTGTGTAGTCACACAGAAGCTGAACTTGAGCTCTAAAAGGGCATACAGTGTTTCCATCACATGTGCCCTGAACTTACTTTGTGGGCAGCTAGTGACATGTAACAGCACTCTCCTCAAACTCACCATGTTCTACAATGTTAGCTTCTGTGTTTGTGTTGATAGATGACAGCATATTTTAAAGAGGGGATTTCATCACTATTCTTGAATGCTCGGAGAGACAAGAAGGAAACACAGATGAAATATGTGGATAGTTTTGAGAGATAACTAAGCAGCAATCATCCTGAATCATAACTAAGTAGTGCACTGGGATTTTACCATCAAATGTACAAATAAATGTTAGGAAATCATTTCATTATGGTGAATTGAAATGCATGCATTACTGCATACACCAAAGATGATCTTTGATGTAAAGACCCTTGGAAAGATAAGGAAAACATGAGGAGTTGACATGCAGTGACAGTTTCACATACTGAATATGTACATTACTGGTGGAGGATGTTATTAGAACGTAGCTAGCTGCAGCCCAGGTATTCAGGCTTCATTCCATACATTTTACATAGAATTATAGAACCATTAAGGTTGGAAAAGACCTCCAAAACCATCAGTTCCAACCTTCCACCCAACATCTCCATGACCACTGGAACATGTCCTGAAGTGCCTCATCTACACATTTTTTTTTTCAACACTCTGTTCAGCCTGTTCCAGCACCTGCCTACTCTTCCCGTAGAGAAATTCTTCCTCATATCTAACCTGAACTTCCCCTGCTGCAACCTGTGGCCATTTCCTCTTGTCCTGCTTACAACTGCTTTGTGTGCACAAACTCCAACTGGCAGTTGATAACCTAAAGCACTCAAGGATACTGCAAAAAATCACCAGCTTTCAGATATTCTGAGGACATACACATAGTATTAATTATTAATCATTCAACCACCAGCCCACAGAGACATGTAGCTTACATAAGAACAACAAAATCTACTCAAATTAGCTCAGTATTCCAGTGGTTGTATAAAAGTAAGGGGACTTGCAGGGCAGTGCCAAATGTACGTGGAGAGGTCTCTGAATTAAATGCATGTGCCTATGTGCAGTTGCTGCAATGAAAAGGGTATGATCTTTATCTGAGTGCTCAACATTTCTCAGCTTAGAAAAATCTTGAAAACCCTGGTTTTATGGTGGATTTAGCTCTCAGAGAAGAGGCTTGTAGAGAACTTTCATCTTTGCTGCAAATCCTACAATGTGACCTTGCCATTTATAAAGCCAGAGGGCACATTAGAAGGAGAGCCACCATTCCTGTAGCAGAGCCTATGAATGTATAATGGAACAAGCTTCACAAAGGTTAGAGTGCATGAGGTGAAAAGCACTGCCTCAGAATAAATCATTTTGACCAAAAGCAATGCAAAGTTAAGAGGCATGACTTTTCTCAACCATATGAAAGTCAGGTAGGTTTTTCTGCCTGAGAGAAAGCACATTATTCAAACAACTTTCAGATGTATTGCATTTACTACCAGGAGATTATCCAGCTAAGCAAGCAGTTCCTTTTTTCAGATGTCATTTGGTTCAGCACATAAAACATTAAGTGAGGCCAAGACTCAACACAGAAATTAATGTACAGTCCAGGGATAATCGTGTGCTGATGGCTTGCAATGAAATCTGTTCCTAATCGAGAATATTGGTATCATCAATGAAACAAAATGCTCTCCCCCACACCATTTAACCATTCTCCCCAGAGCCAATGGAGCTTATCCTTTGCCTGACAAGAATTAAAGTCTTAAATTAATTGTCACAACGTTAATCCAACTCTTTGCCCAATTACACTGTTGTTTGAAACATTAGGGTTCTGACGAGCTGGAAAACTGTACTGTGGAAGCCCAAAATTTCCTGACCACAGGTTCTCAAACACTCCAAGAGGACAGAAGGAAAAAAGACATAAAGCAATAATCTATTGCAGCAATACAGTGCACTGCAATCGGGAGGCTTTTAGTCAGCAGATTCTTTTCAGAAACACACATAGGTAGCTGAGATATACTAATTTCTCTCCTGCTCTGCTGTACAGGAGATAAATCCACGTGTACAACTTGCTTAACCATACCTGCCAATCTACCAAACAGAGCAGCCAACTTCCATTGCTTTTATTTTGTGCTAATGTATTCCAGTTACCTTTGCAAAGCAATTTATTCAGCATGATTTGTAATATACAGTACGTGTTGTGTACTACATAAACCTTTTCATATGTAATTAATATTTTATAATTTTTTTAACATTAAATTCCTTTTCTTATGAAATAGGATTATATTTTCCAGTTCATGGATGCAAATCTACATATGAATAATGTAAGTAATGTTAAAATATCAACAGATATCAGTTTACTACAAAATAAATTGCTTTCTTCCCTAGAGAATGTTTAATCTCAATTATCGCTCATGGAAAGCACACATCACCAAGAAGCAAGGCAAGAACAAGTCCTTTTCAAACAGCCAAACTACTGCAAACATATTTTGATAACTAAACTGCACTATATACTCCATAACTTCACCCCAGTCCTGCTTCTAGGAATAGGGAATTCTCAGAGCCGTTCAGCCCCTTCATTTAAATTATTTCTGCATTGCCCAAGAGGAAGTGGTGCAAAATCTGATCAGTAGGTTGGTGGAGCATTTCTCACACAAAGCTAAGAAAATGCACTGACACTGTAATACTGTGTCCTGCTGGCCAGCTAAGTTTGAGGGCATCACCAGCTAAAGTACAGCCTAGACCTTCTGGTAGAGCAGGTGCTGTCATCAGCTTTGCCAGTGCTCCACAGCTTATCACAGAAGTGATAAGACAGCTTATCACTTCAGGGGTGCAGTGGAATGAATGTAGCCTGGCAGTATCTGGTAGCATTGGTTCCTTTATTCTATGTGCTCAATGGGAGAGAAAAAGAGCATTGCCTGTCACCATAGGAGAAAATTAGTACTGACTCAGAACAAGTGCCAGGTCTATAATGACTGTACACAGATGTTACTAGAGTAAACTTGAGGAAAATATGATAAAGACTGAACAATCAGCCATCCCCCATTGGGGGAAAATATTCAGAGTAGCTGGTAGAGTGGGAACATGTGCAAAGTGAATGAGTCGTGCATGGACCCCAGATGCATGGGAACATCTGTGGTGATGATGCTGGCATTGAGAACTAGTTGCATATTCATGACATCATTATCACTCCTGCTTCTGTGCATCTCCTTATTGCACAGAAGAGCTACATCTCTCATATCTGCAGTTAATGGATCTGAGATCATTGGGATATCCAGCTAACAGCAGCATCCTCAGTTTTGGTCAAACAAAATACAACACAAATAGGCACGTACTTAGCAATTCCAGCATCACATCTACACAAACCTCTTGGTGGCCACCCTTTGTAATCATCCTTCCCTCACACTACAGCAGAAAATGTTGGCCTTTAGAAGATTCACAAGTTGTCTCTAGCTACATTTCTTCAAGGGTAAAAGAGCTTCCATACTGGTGTAGTGCACTGTACAAAGTCCTTTATACTTACGTTCGAGACACCTCTGTGCTTCCAGAGTAGTGTTAAAGGTGTCTGTGCACAAACAGATCCACCTGTTCTTGTTGTATTTCTAAGAAACAGACTGAACTGGGCTGAGGGTATCTGTATGAGACTGAACATAACCTCCTTATCCTATTGCAACAGGCCCTGCTGAAAAGATTTTCCCCTTCAAGGCTGCGAACAGAACACAGAACATAACTTGCAGTGCTGCACAAGGTCAGGCTCCTTGACAAGATCCAGGGGCTGGGCATCTTGTCCTGTTGGCCCTTTAAGTCTGCACCACAAATAAGTGCAATCAATTAGAAAAAAAAAAATTAAAACAATCAACCTCCATGTGATATGGAGAGATAGCAGATTATGAAAACAGTTGTAGAGCTCTCCTAGAAATAAACTTGTCATCTCTCATATTCTTATTACGACAATAAGAAGGTAACTCTTGCTTCCCCAATGTTTCTTGCCTTCCACTGCTTATTAACACTTGTGAAAGCTGTTCAGCCCTGTTATTTGTATAAGATAAATAATTGAATGAACTCCATTCCCAGTGCTTGTGTCTCTGCTATCATTTGCATTTTCTACTTTAAGCTGACATATGGTAATGAAGGTGGGGAGGATTTCCATCTCCTCCAGGTAGCACCAGTGTTTGTATGATATCTATGCCCCACAGGTATCCCCCATCCTGTGCTGTCTCTGACCAGTATCACAGTTTACTACATCTTGCACACACTCCTGTGCTCTAGAAATTACAGTAGGAACTTTTGACCAGCAAGCTCAGTGCTGTAACAGTTACTGCACCTCCTAAATTAACCTTTACTAGCTCTGCCCATAACAGCTTGACATATGTAACACAGAGGCAGCTGAGGGGACACGATAATAAACTGCAAAGGAAATTAAGAACTAAATGTAACCTTTCAGTAAGTTAATAATCCATGTAAAAGCAGAGGGATGATCCTCTCTGTCTGATCAAGAAGGGCGAGTTGCTAAATAAAGTGTGTGAAGGACAGAAGGCAGATTGACTATTTTTTATTCAATAACCTTTCCCTCAAAATTCAAGAAAAGAAAACATATATTATGTAATTGTTGCCTTTTCCTTAAAGCTAATTTGTGAGACTGTATTGTCAGTGCATATATGAAAACATGCAGATAAATTTAGATCTGTTACACTGGGATATAAACTGGAGTATAAGCAGAACTGTATCAGGTAACTAAAGCTTCTGAGGCCCCAGCATGGGTGACATTCCTAGGACACTCACAAAACACACACTCATATTGTGGTGCTAGGAGCTAGAAAAGCACTCATTTGAAAAGCTTCATTTAAACACAGGACTCCTTTACAGTAATTCCTGCAATATAACCAAGTCCTTGTTAAATTACACCTTAAAATATTTCCCTGAATGCTTTAGATCCTGTTTGCCACAGGAACCTAGTTAAAGAAAACGTTATATACCTCAAACCAGAAGGCATCCGACCTCAAAATGGTAAAACTGCAGTGCACGAGGAGCAGCAGGGAGGGACCCCACCCCACACTGTCAGCTTTATCAGCACCCAAGTTGTATAGCTGAATTTTGCCAGGCGCTATATCATAATTCATGGCATCTATTGCTATCCAGGAAAAAATTCACATTATGTCAGCTGCAGGCAGACTTGATGAATTGGAGGTCCCAAAGTTGTTTTTTTCACTTCTCCCCCCCACTTCTTCATCCCCTTGCTTCTGCAGCTTGATGCAGAGAGAGCTCAGCACAAACAAAGCGTGTCTAGCAGCAGGGCACGAGCTGGTGCAGTCTGCACTGCTCCTCAGACCAGACACCGTTCTCTCAAGGAACATTTTCATGTCAGTGGGTTATACATGGGGAAAGAGCACAGCTCAGTAAAGACTGCAGCGTGCTGGGATTCAAGAGAAGCAGGCTATATGTAACACTGCCACCTCTCTCCAAGTGGTTTTGGGCAAGTCACTTGGCCTCTTAACAGTTCCTCTTGAGTTATGAGTGCAGAGGCAGATCTACTTCGCTGAGATGTCCCCATGGAAAAATGCTAAGAATTAGTTGTTTGCACCAAATTCCAGTGCTCATGTTCTATTGGACTAATCTCACCTGTGCATGGACTGCACAGAAGGGAGAAAGAAAAAAGCAGTAAGGTGACAACATTCAATGCCTGATGAAATGAAGCTGCTCCAAATTTGCTTCAATACATCTTTCAAGCCACAGCTTGACAGAGTCACCTGAATAATCCTGGTATAATTCCAATCCATATCTCTATCTAAAATATTGAAAATCTTTAGCATGCAATTAATACAGCTGGCAATGACACAGCACATCCATCTGCCCTCTTGCACCAGATGAGGTTTAATAACCAATATGCCCGATGGGCTGAAATAATTTAGAGCCCATATTTATCCTCAGAAGTGGCCCTTGCTGACTAAAGGTTTCACCACTTCCTCATAAATTTAAGGACTGAATGTGTAGGGAGGGGGAGGATGCACAGAGGAAGAGATTTGTGGGAGAAATTCTGTATACGTGGGTGACAGTTTGTAAAGACAGCTTCTCATAAAGAGAAGTTGCTTTTGTGCAGTCATTTTGAAGTATTAAATTTTGATAACTCTTTAATCACAGCAGTTTAATGAGATAGAGGCAGCAGGTGAAAGGGGAATACATCATGTCAGTTCAAGTACCTGGCTCTCTTCCTGCTGCAAACATTTAACATGACACAGTAGTCTGAGGCTCTCCTTTTGCAGCTGCAGTTGAGAGAAGGGAATTTGCAGTCTTCCAAGAATGTTTGATTTCCCTTAAGAAACCTCTTTATGTGATCAAAAGTCATCCTTCACTTCCCAAGCAAGAAAAAATTGTTGTTTGAAAAAGTGCAAACAAAGTGCCTGGATTTAAACGTAAGCTTTTTGGGTTTAATTTTTAAATTGCCCAAGACAGATTATTTTATCCTGTAGAAGTGTTTGTTGCAAGTGTCACTGCAAACCTGTACGTGATCCAGCGCTTAGTTTTTAATTCACTCTTAATAAATGTTAGCTAATAAAATCAAAGTCCCCACTGACACTTGCGGCCCCTCAAGTATTATTATTTTCATTATGAAATTCTTGTATTTTATCCCATAGAATCTCCAAGCATAGAAACAAACAAATTGCTTCCTGCAGATGAAAGAGGTGGATGAGTAGCCAGCATTCATAGATCCCGTGATCCAAGCTTACACCACAGGTAAAGCACACTGCTTAAACGACTGAGGCACTGAGGTGCACAGTGAGGAAGGGAGTAACAAGACACCTTATTTTGCAGTAGCTAGTAGAAATTACCTGGGTTGTTCCAGCAGATACACTTGCATAAGACAAAAGCACATTCCTCTTGTAACCACAAAGCTGCTGCTTCCCTTCACAGAAGGATATTACTTGGTTGTTTCTGTTCACAGTGAAGTTCAGCAAGCTTATTCCACGTGGAAAACTTCCTGTCAAGACTATAATGGAACAGTTATAGCTTATACCTTTCTCCAGTACTTCTTAGGGGAGCATAGATCTGGACAGTCTTTGGTATTGAGAAAGCATGTTCTTTGAGATCACATTCACACAGCCAAAAGTCTTCAGCCAATTCTCACTGCCCCCTCTGCAGTGCCTAAATGCTTCATTTATTAATTTGATACTAGGCTGTCCCCAGAATCGTTTGCTATGATCCGAGATACAGAAAAGATATCACAAAATTTTTAAAATTGAGTAATTGCCTTCCCCTTTGTCCTGTCAGATAGGATGTTAGCAGGCTGTCAGACATAAATTACAACATGACCAGATCTTCCCACCACTTCAGGAAATATAATTAAATTTAAGGTTTCATGGCTTTCACCCTCTAGTAATTCTTAACCTGTTGTGTTACTAATAGCCTTCGAAGTCTGGTATATATTTACAAGAACAAGGAAACAAATACTATCACAGCTGAGCTATAATTTTAGGACCCCACTATTGAAGTGGTGAAGTAGTGAAGCCAGATCCCTTTCTAAATTACTATTATGATGTGCCAATCAAACCACAACTCTGAAGCAGCTAAACAGTGATTATCTTGATACACCTCCTCTCAAACAGCTCATATCCTCTACCACAGTAGGGATGGTCAGTACCAGTTCAAACCTGTGTATTCCAGAGTGAATTCCACCAATTATTTTTTTCTCTTTTATCCATTTCCTGCAGGAATTGATGTGAAGTGCTTTACATCTCTCAGCATTTGACACCCAAGGGGGAGAGCAGTCACGAGAAGACCCAGGCAGCACACTGATGAGCTCAAGTACAGAAGAACTGGGATGGGGGACTTTCCCCTCAAGATCCTCAGCTCTACAGCTGTTAGATAGATCCTACATTTTAACAAACATGGTTTTCAAGACCAAAGTCTAAACCAATTGTTACCCTACGTAACAACATTAGTGTAAACTATCCTCTTTCTCTGACACAGACTCACTAGTTGCTATCTACTGCATCATCTGCTCTAGATCAAGGTTGCTTCCTTCCACCTTCTTAAGCCTTATTACAAAATATTAAAGTTTCAAAAAACTAAATCCTTTTCAGAATAAGGCTCTTCAAAACAACAACAACAAAAAAAGGAGAAATAATACTGCATGGTTTTGCTTTCTTCTTCCCCATCTCTCCCTCCTCCCAACTGCCTATAAACCCCCAGTATCATGTGTGACTGCCGCCGGTTGTGTAGATGGAATTCAGCTTAATTAGTCATTAGAAGCATAATTGTAAATGACCATCAGTCTTCCCTCACTTGGAACAAACATTTTGATTTCTCAGAGGCAAAATCTTTTTATTGTTTTATCTTAAGCATTGAAAACATTCCTTCATTTGAAGTCAAATTTCCAAAGCCCCTCTAAACACAGAAATGATATCCCTTTTCTTATCTTTTATCTGTATGATTTCCCATTTTTTCCTCTTTTGACACAAGCAAAAAAATTCAGCTCCCTTCCCTTTATATGCAAAACTTTGCAGAAAATACCTCTAAAACCAATTCAAAGTAAGGCTTGTCATCTTCAATCCACCAACAGAAAAAGCAAGCAAGCAAGACCACAGAATAATGACACCTATTCTGACACTGATGACTTTTTTTTGGAGAGAGACTGAAGTACCATTTGAATACATATGCTTGCTTGCCTTCATTTTGCACAGAATTGGTTTTAAAATGGATAAAGCCTCTTGGGTTCTTCAAAAAGAATGATTCTTTTCCTTCCCCCCTTCTCAACAGCAGTCAGCTCACTATTGTTTTTCTGTGAAGTAAGTTCTGCTAAACAACAACAATCCTTTCTATCTCGCCTGCTCTTCAGGCCACCTTTCTCCTCCTTTTGTGTATTTCTCAAAATTATTGGTCCCTCACACAATCTTTCACCTTTATACTCCTTCACAAATTGATTCCAGGCTTTCTAAAAAACTCTCCAGCTTCCACTTCAAAGATTCAGATCAACAAAAAGGTACTGAGATAGGATATATCTCTATTCAGCTTTCCACCATTGTGAATTATGACAGAAATAAAAGCACCTCTAATTCCTTTCTCTACATAAACTCCACTCTTCATCAGTGCCTGAACTCGCACCTGTATTTTGGTCATTCCTCTCCATCTTTCCCCAAAGACTTTCAAGAGAACCTGTAAGGCAGCACTGTTTCCATAACAAACTATAACCATCCCCATGAGCTGGCTGTCTCCCAGCGATGATTACAGACAAAAATGATCCCCAGCAAGGAATAAGAACATCACCTTAAGTCAGATCCTTCATTCTCTAATGGTTTTATGGAAGATGACTCTATCCTAGATAACATTAAGTACTAAACTTCTCCAGAGACCATAGTCTCCTGATGTCAGTGCTGCATGGACACCAACACAGCACTTACGAGGAGCGATATGAGCAGGCAGTGAAGGACAGAGGGTCCTACACTGTTTGTAACACCTCTACAAACGAGGGGATGACATTTCCTGCCAGCTTCTACTTTCCCTCACTTTGTTTACTTGGAGATATCAGGATTTAAAGTTCTTGGGTTCTGGTTCTTATCAGAAGTATACATTTGCTGTTGATAGCTTTTAATAAAAGTTATTATTAGGCAACTTTTCACTTTTATCTCTTATCACTTTCCGCTCCAGAAAACCTTATCACTCCTTTCACTAAGTGTATGATAATTGGAGCTTTGCAATTACAGGTACAACACACACAGATTTAATGGACCAATTTGATAAGCTAAAAGAATTCCAGTTCCCTTAGCTATTTAGTGTTTTAATAGTGCTTCTTCCTAATTAGTCTGTAGTTACAGTTACTAAAGTAATTGTCAATGACTATAACCATAAATAAAGCAGATCTGTCAGAGCTAGCAGTGGATCAGGACCTTTTCTGAGGAATGAGTAAATACACTACAAGGTTTCAGTCAGAGACAAATGTCTCCTGAGGCTTGAGAATAAGAGCTGGATTCATAAACAACCCTCCAGAAAGACCAGTTTAAGAAAAACCAGTCAGTGCCTCTTGCCAGTACGTTTCAGGTGGTAGCTAGAACAGAGAAGTCCTGTGAAGACTGAGTTCTAGCTGCTGCTCCCTTTCTACTCCAACACAAGTGGTGACAAAGTCTTTTTGCCCATTGTACAGGCACATAATACCTTACAGGGGCTGAATACAGGAGAATCCTGCAAGATACTTTGACACTGTTAAGTCTTTTGCTGCTCAGCCTGGAGATATAGGATCTTCTGAGAACGTGTAACAATCTCCAACTTATTCCAAATGAAAATGCATTAAATATTAAAATACAGGTTACTCAGCTGTAACTTTTTATGTGCTGCACCAAACAGTTCTGTCCTAAGCAACACTAAAGATATCTAAAAGAGGTCAGATATTTTAATGTACCATTTTGCATGCCCATTTGTGCCCCATGCCATGGTTTAAATCTCCACATGCGAGCCTAGGAAATGTCACTTTGATAAAAGCAGCTGTTGGCCCCACAGAAGGCTTGCCAAAGATTAGAAAGGTAACGTAAGAAACGATGAGAAAAGAAACCACAAGGAAATATCGTTTGATTCTTGATATATAAGAACCATTTGTTCTAGTGTCCTTAAAGATCCAAACCTACAATCAATTACAAATAAATACAGGAATTTATTTTCCCTTCACAGGATACTTTTGTGTTCAGAGCAGATGAATCAGCAGAATTAGACTGTAAAATATTAGTGAGAACTGCACACTCAGGACAAGTGAGCAAACAAGCAGTTCTTTATATGGAGAGAGTTGGAGTATTTCATTTTTTTAAAATATCTATTTTTTTTATGCCTGTGAAAACATCTATTTCAAGACAGGAAAAACAATGCAATGAACAGAAGTTAACAACCAAGGGGGAATAAAAGAATACAGGAGACAGGAAGACAGCAAAGTTAACAGTATAGGTGCATGTTTATGTTTCCTAATCAAGTAGTCCCTGGAATCTTGATTCAATAAGCCAGGCACTGGCAGGCAGTGTTTCTGCTTCCATGGGGCAGACCAGCAATCAGCTCTAATTGGTTCAAGTCCCAGTCCCAGGAAAAAAATCACCAGTTGCTGATTCAATAGCCAAGGGCAGCCAGACAGGTAGTTTGCCTGACCAGGTGCTTTACTTCCCTTGCCTCACCCACCTTTAGGCTCATTTCTCTGAAGTGAATGCTGCAAGAGGCTTGTGTATCTCACAGATAAACCTTTATCCTTCCTCCTGCTCTTCATCCTTTACAAATCACCCAATTCTAATCACAACCTTACTGAATATATTCAATTATACACAATTATTTGGCTATTACTCATGTGAATAATTTCCAAATTATTTCAATTGCAAATGCTACAGGATGTGTAAATTCCACAGCACAGGCAGTGAACTTTAACCAGGCCACCACAAACATTGGTATCATCTGTTATTGTTTCTGCTGTAGTGTCAAATTCAACATCCCAACTGGAAACTAGTAACAGAATCATCTTGTTCAAACCCACACTCCGAGTCCTGAATGCACACCCTGCCATCCTACAGCCAATTCAGCAAGGGTGAGGATTTGAAAACTCAGTCCAAAAATTGTAATCACTCGCACACAAACAAAACTTTCCTATTTGTATAAAGATTATCAAAAATATCCCCCTCCATCGCTAGGGGAAGTGCAGATAGTGAATTTTTAGCTTTTTTTTTTCCTCAGCACTTTCAGAAAATAATGTCAGCTTTATATAGGAAGGGATAACACAAAACCATGCTAAAACCCAGAAAATTCAGGAGTTTTAATAATCTACCCTTGAAAAGATGTTTTCCAGATAGGTTTTCCCCAGCCTTCTATAAGAAGGCAAGGGAAAGCTTGTCAACTAGCTTCATGCAGATATTCATGGCAGGGAACTTGGGCACTTGGCTTGCAGTCCCTGTGAGGCTGAATATTTAGCAAGATTTGCCACTGCTTTACACTTCGTGTACGAGGACGAGCAAGAACTTTCCAACAACACACAATATACAGCTCCAGCTTTGCAATCTGATTTAGCTTCCTATTACCATTTTGTTGCCTTTATACCTCTGCAGAATCTTGCCTACTATTTCTCCTGTATCTGCTTTACTGCCTCCTTCTATCAGAGGAATTTCCTGGCAAAACTAGGAAGTCATGTACTTTCAAACATTTTTTTCTCTGAAGACACTAAGTTTAATGATCAGCAGCAATAGCTTGGTATTTATTCTTTCTACTTCCATGCTCTGAAGAGCAGTTTTCTCATGTACATCATAGAAGCTGGGTATTGGAAATACAGATCTTTAAAAAGTTAGTTATCTGATATACGCCTAAATTACACAAAACTAAACAAGCAAATCAATGTATGCCAATAAAGTAAATTTTAAATTCTCAGGCAATAAAAAAAAAATCTCTCTTCAACTTAAATGAACACTTGTGTGAAGCTGCAGGATCACACATGGAAGAGTGCAATTAAGGTCTACTGAGAATCTATGCAGTGATTTGATTCCTAACTAAATAATCATCCATTTGTCCCTCTGATGAAGAAACTCTTCTCACTGAAATTCTTTTCCATCTAGGATTGCAGGACTTGGAAAAGTCCTTGATTTTGCACAGAGAAATCATACTTCTTTTTTTTTTAACTCATTAAAGCTTTAGACTTCAAAGACATTGAAATCTTCTGTGAAGCTGCATATTATTTATAGTATATATACATTTTAGTATAAGTATTTTTTAAATCTTTAGTATATTTTAGTGTATGTATTCAGATAAGACAAGAGGAAGTGAAGTCTTATACAAACTCAGAAGATGAAGGACGAGCAGATCATCTACTCTACCTTCCAGTGAGGCATAGAGAAGTCTCAAAAATATATCCCATCTTTATTCCATGGACAAATGGGGCTGTGAAGCCTGAAGAAGATAAAAAACAGAAGGGGAAATTGATAGTGATGTTTAAATACATAAAAGCTGGGGAGGGAGGTATTCTATCCATGTCCAGGACAATGTGCTAGATTAAACCAGGATTAAAAGGAAAAGCCATGAGCTGAAACAGTCTGGCTCTGGAAGCTGCAGAGTCTAAGAGATCTTGAAAGCATGTTTGACTGTGATGGGGAAAGAGTACAGACAGGATGACAGAAGTGACAGCCATATGTGAAGATGGACATTTCCAGCTGGTTTTCACTGTGGGAGCACTGCAGTGGTGGATGGACCATCCAGCTCTCAAGCCTCCTCTTTTTGTTCGGCGTAGCTCTGCTGTTTGCAGCATTCTGGGCTGCGGCTGCGGTCCACGATAGCTGCAATCCAAGGCCTGGCTGGTGCTGAGAGATAACTAGCCCCTGCCTTCTGGCTGGTGCTCTGCTTCCACCCCATCCCTCTGCCTGCACCAGAGTCACAGAACCTCCTGGCAAGGCACAGCGGAGAGCTCATGTGGCCACTGCTCAATTTAGTTGCTGCTTTTTGTTGTTGGGTCAGTGTTCAGCCAGATCATTTCCCTTATTTGTGTCCAACCACATGGCTGGTGATGGCATAAGGAAGGAGTTAGCTTTTCTCATCCCTGGCCTTGTCTAACAGTTTCTATCTACCTCAGTACACCTGAAAACAAACAAAGCAAAAGCAAGAAAAGCTGCTCAAATTTTATTTCCTGATGAATTGGCTTACACACATGTTTTCAAATGAAGCTGAGAGCAAATAAGTAATTGAACCAGTGAAATTCAGCATCTCTCTAAGAGACAGGAGAAATTTCTTCAAATACTATCCTTACCTTCTAATGTTACAGATATTCAAGGAACATGAGTTTAGGGATAGCATGAAGAGTATAAACTTTCTATTTGCATTACACTGCATACATTATTTGCATTTCAGAATAGTTAGTACCAGTCATCTATGCAGACACAAAAGATGGTCTGTGACAAGCATCTAACACATGAGAAAACAAAATAACTTAGATAAAGGAACAGAAATAAACGGTAAGCCAGCACTAAATCCATGTCAGATGCCAATTGTCTGTCTCAGCAGCAACAAAAGCTGAGGAGTTTTGAAGGCACTGTAACAAAACTTTTTAAATTATTTGTCTGAAACGAGGAATTTGAAAGAGAACCAAGATGTGGCCTTGCTCTGAGCAAAGGAATCTTTTCCCAAGGATGAGGGAGATGAGAGAGAAGCACAAAGTTGTTTGCTCCTAATATTTAACAACTGGGATATAGGGACTGGCGTCTGGAGCTGTCTTTTGATACCAGCCCTGAGATAAGGGTTAAGGCAAAGAAAGGCTGCAAATAGGTTTAAAAGTGAACCTGAGAGATTTGATATGATAAAGAAAGAGGCAAAGAAGGAATGCAAAGAGAGCAGTAACGTGGTCCAAGGGGCAAATAAGGTAAAAGATCTTTGCAAAATAATGGATTCAGGCATAAGCACCAAGGGAAAAGAGACAGACTGTGCTACAGCTTATATATGAACCTTTGTGAGAATGTTAGCTCCAAGGGTGGGTAGGAAAGGCTGTACATCCCAGAGACAGGATCTGAACATTCAAGCTAAGTAGGAATATAAGAATTTAGAAAAAAGAATCTGAAAAAAAAGCTATAAAAGATTCATTCTTGCAAGCTGCACTATAAGTTTCTCTTACGACCTACAGCCACTTTCTCTCCCTTTTCCATTAAGTCATAGTTAAATCTGAATCTGTAACTGTTGCCTTGGGATAGAATACTGGGTTCACATGAAGAAAATCTCTTAAAGCTGTTTTTTCATTTCAATTTGAGGAATAATTATGCATATAGCACAAGTGAGGCACAACAAACTCTAGGGAAAGGAGAACAGGGGGAAATAAGAATAGCTTTTGCTGTCTGATGAATAATTCTTTACTGAATTATCAAGGAAGGAAAAACCTGGTAGCTATGATTTCAATCATCTCTAAAGGAAATTCCTATTTGAAAATGAGAAATTCCATACTAGATGTTAAAGAGGCAGTAAGCAACGTTCCCACACTCAAAATAGCAGCATGTGTGCATGGGAGAGAGGCAAGAAGATTTTATTAACACAATTCAGACAACCCAGCCAAGTTACCTGCTGGGGACCTGGCCACTGATAGCACAGCAAGGACAACACCACGTGCTCCCTGGGCTTTAGCCTTGCAACCACCCCATGCTCCTTCTCAACAGCTGCAAAAGAAACAACAGCAACAGCATCTGCAGCATCTGCAGCAGCAGCAGCAGCAAGGCATGTCAGGGATTATTCTGACAGCAAAGTGCTGCATCACCCTCTGGCAAAATAAAGCAAGAACAAGAAAGCAGCAACTTGCAGATACTGCTGTGTAGTACTCTGGGTTCTACCCTGTCCCCCTGCAGTTACTCATTATTTCCCTGGTGAGAACACAGAGAGGGGTTTTCAGGGGCTATGTTCCAGTGGGTAATGTGGTTTATACGCATGAAGCCATGGATAACCAATGCATATGCTTAGAATAAAGACAGACTTTCTCCACTGACCAGCTCTCCAGGGCCAGAATTTCCATAGCCTTAACCCAAATCATCTTTGTCATGCAAGAGGCAGTGTTTGTAAAACAAGCACCAGCAAAACACAGACAAAGCACTCCAGGGCCTCTGCTGCAGTTGGCATCTCAACGAAGCCAAAACCAAATCATAAACCAACACACACACACGAGCTAGAATCCTGCTCAGAAACCAAGGATAGAAACATTTCTATACTTTAAGTCCCCAGAAAACCCATATTCTCCATATCATCTGCTAAAACACTTGTTATACAAATTCTTATTTAAAAGAACACTAAGTAGTTTTTCACAATTCCTTTCTGACATGGTAGAGTTTAAAAGGAGTTTTAAAAGCCTATTAAGGACTCAAAATTATTTTTCCTCCATGCTACAATTTACAGATTTTTACTTTTTCTCCCTTGATGTAAATATAAATAATTTTCTGTTCTGTCTAAAAATTCTTTTAACAGCAAAGATAGTGGGGCTTTTTTTTTTTTTTTTTTTTTTAGTGGAACTTAAATTGGAACAGTAAACAAAATATTTTAAAAGCAAAAACATTGCATTATGAAAATCCTGCAAAAGCACAGTGGTGGCTTACTGGAATTTCAAATCTGTATTTCTAAATGTGATATTTCAAATGAGTGTACACTTACAGGAATTTCTAATGTAAAAACCAGCCATTTGCTTTGTTAGACTAAAGTTAACAGAGCTTCATTTTTCTGGTTCTCAAATAGGAGATGAAACCTTTTGACAATGAAGCCTGAAGGAGATTTCTGCTCTTGTAGTGTATCTGAGGTGGAAGGAGACATGAAGGAGGAATTTGATTCTGCTATTTATAAGAAATATTCCCATCAGCTTTACCACAAACAAACAAAACCATCACAGAAGTGATGCCTTTCCTCAAGGAAAAAATCCTGTCTTTAGTTTGAAATCCATGGCAAATCAAAACACAAAAGTTAACAGGAGTTCTTCAGGGAGACTCGCAGAGCTTTATGTACCATCAGAATCACATTTAGCATAATAACAACCTGTGTTTAAAAGTAAAATGTTAAGAGGTGTCAAACAGTAGGTCTTCAGACCAAAGCCTCAGCCTGGCTTGCTCTGTTCAATAGGAAAGTTAGAACTAAACCCCTCTGGAAAGCTAATCCTCACAGAAGCAAGATCCAGAAACAGTGCAGCCTGGTGTCCAGGCTGCACTGCTTTCTTGATGCTCAGTATGAATTATTTTCTCTGCTCTTCTAGTCCATTTCTGGTAACATCTCCTACCCTTCCAGTGGCCCTTTTGTGTTCTTTGATGTTGACAAGGATGATGGCAGTGTTAACCTTTTAGAACAAGTAAAGGGATTGTCTCACTAAAAAATGGCTTAGCTGGTTTTGCCTCCTTCTGCCCTTTCTCCCTGATTTAAGACATGGTTCATGCCAGGAGGGTTGAAGAGCCCATGCACATACTATTCTTTTCAGCTGCACCATTCTACTTGCTCAAATCTTCTTTTAACATGAAATGAAATTTGAAGATTGCATTGAAGTAAAACTTGTAGGATGCCTGACAAGGCCTGACAGAAGTTTGAAAAGGCTTGTAAAACACTATAGTTATTTCTGGAAGGGACTCATTTTTTCCTTGGATTTGTCTGTTATTATTATTTTCAGAAAGTCAAGGGCTCACGAGAAGCCTATACACATTTTCAGCACTACCAAAATTCAAAAGAAAAAAAAGCAACTAAGTGCTTGTTACCTTGAAATAAAGCAGGAAATGTAATTAAAGACTTCAATTACAATTGGCATTTCTGATTCTGTTGCTGTAGGAGACCATCTTGCCAAAACATGCAAAGCAAGACTCCCTAGAGAGAGGCTCTGAACTACATTTCAGACCACTTTATTAATTACTTCATCACCATCATCAAAAGAGCTCTATTTAAACCCAGTATTTAGTGATTAAATGTTACACATTAGGAGCTGAATATTCAGAGAACTGGTTCAAACAGTTTGTGCCCATGCAGCTTTCCACCACGCACGTTTCACTTCCAGTTTTGTTGCACTGAGTGCGTGCAATGGCTTGTATGGATTTGCATTTGAACATTAAGGCTGAGATGAATTGCTGCAGAAGACAAGATTGCAGCCCTCTCTCTGCATATGGGAAAGCACGTTGGTGCTTTATTTGCAAAATTACAAATCAGTTCATGTAATGTGGAACCTGACATTTATGTGCACAAAAATCATCACAGGCATCTACAGAGAATTCATTTTCAAACTTCATTTCAGGTTCTTACGAGCCAACTTTTATGTTATTACTGAAAAGACTGAAACGTGATTTACATTTTCTTCCTTTGGGGGTATGACACTGACAGAGAACAAGTGACTTCTTTTTCAGAGAGTACTAGAGTCAGAATGGATAAAAGACCAAGGAAACTACTGTGCTATACAAGCAGGCTTTGTAAAGAATGAAGCTTAGATGTTACTGATACCAAGAATAAGTGTGTATGTCGTGAGGTCTTGTGCCTATGTGTACCTATCTATCACCCCCAGGTACTAGCACACTATCACAATAGAAGCTGTGTAAGTGCTTCACAACCTTTACTGCAGTTAGCTTCACATCTCTGTCAACTCTCTATTGTTCAGGCCAGCGAAGGAGGGAAGGGTGAGGACAAAGGGTTAGACAAAGGGAAAATACCGACAATGAAAAAATTTGAGTAGAAAGACACTGGGAGGAGGTAGTGAGGAAAAGGGAGAAGCTAAATACCGGCATTACTGCCGAGGCTGGCAAACTGTGATTCCCACATCACCACTGAACTTAAGCATCTAAGTTCATAAGGCAAACAACAAGCTGCACATTGGAGGCTGCGTTACTTGCCAAGGAAAAGTTGGATCCTGAAGAGTCAGCACTGGCATTGTGTACGTAACCTCTGCAGCTAATCCACAGCCTGACATCCAAGAGATGATGCTGTGCTAGTTTACGGAGAGAAGCCTGAAATGCAGTGCAATGGAGAATGTGTCCAACATCACTGGGTCTGTAGCAAAACAGGAACTGAATCCAGGACCCCAGAGCCTTGGGCTTCTCAACTGCAGAAGCACAGCCACTGCTCCTTAAAAGACTGAACTGAAGGTTCAGTGTGTTAAAGAGATGTTTAGATTTTCCATTCTAAAGAAATACACTGAATTCTTGAAAAGCAGCACCTCTAGCTGTAATCTACATCTACTCTTTGACTTTTTAGCACTGTCCTAGTTACAAAGCAATCCTAGTTACATAGCCAGTTCCTATTTGTACTGCTTTTTGGCTTGCAGTAGTTAAAACATTTATTAGGAAAAGTGGCCTGCACAGTATTTTTCTTGGTGGAAATGTAGTAATTTGAGTTGCTTTCACTTTAGCTTAGCTTTGAGAGTTTAAAACAAAATAACAGAAATAAAGTTTAGAAACAAAACAGAACCAGTGCAAAATTAAAAACCACAAGCTTATTTAATTTTCTTTTTTGCCTGTCGTTCTCCTAAATAAGCATCTACTGCTGCTAACAAAGAAATTGGAGGAGAAATGCAAAGTGCTTTGGAGTTCTCTCCCCCCAGAGAACTTTTGACAAGTAAACAACTTACCACAGAAGGCTGTTGACAGCAAATGGAACAGTATCATGACTTCACATAGTAGAATTAATCACAAGGAATGGTGGACAAAAGTTTACAAAGAGGGGGACAGAATCATTTAGGCTGAAACCCCCAATTCTCAGGGCAGTGGGGGTTGTTAGCACCCGTTTTTATGCAGGTACTTCACACAATAACAAAAGGAAGTTTATGAACATGTTAAAGGAGCCTGTGAGCAGTCAGTAAAAAGCCATCAGTCGTCTGGGTTCCTTTCCAACTGTTTCCTCCTCTTTCTGCCTCTTATGCCAACTACTCCTCCATAACTGGCACGATCTTTTCTGTTCCTAAAAACCCACACTTTGTTGCATTTCCACTGCAGTGTATCACACTCATCGCTCTGGTTTCCTGTGTAACTAGTATTTCATTATTAACCCTGCAATGTGCAATTTGAACAGGAAGAGCCCAAATGCTATTCTCTGAACACAGATTTCCAGGAACTTTGAGCAGATAGTGAGATCACTTCTGTTAAACTCCTGGACTATACATGAAATTCATCAAGGTCAGAGCCTACCTAATTTCCCAAGGCAAACTTTGGTGGGTTCTGAGGTGCACGTGAAGAAGAATAGCTCTGCATTCCTCTTCTCCCCAAACTAGCACACTCAGAGTAAATAAATAAATAACCTGACACAACAACAGATAACCTTACACAAGATACAGTGGCAAAATCAGCTAAGGGAATGGTCAGTGATCATTTGAAAAAAATGTTATTACATACTTCATCTAAAAGATATTCTGAAGTTCGGGTAAAGAAAAAGAATTTTAGGATGTCCACTGTCATTTATTTGGAACTGATATAGACCAAGTTATCTCAATAATAGGCTTGGGCTTAGCAGGAAAAAAGGAGCTCCTTTGGTCTTACCTGACATCTGGTGGCAAGCTTGACATTTTCTGATAAATAAGGGTTTGCAATTCGAGGTTCAAAAATGAAATTAAGGATTTATTAGGAGCTTTTCATGTTTGGTGGGTTTTTTTTGTATTAGAAAATAAAGTATATGCATTTCATCCATTTTCTGGTAATTCCACACCGAGACCTGCTCATCAGGCATGATTCCAGTTACAAATGCTTACTTACAGTGCTAGGTGTGCATGAGCTATATCAAACAAAGAAAGGAACAATTTAATTTATAGTAGTAATGTTTTAATGCAACTAACCAATATAAGTTTCCCAATAATGCATTTATTCCCCAAATCAGTCACTCACATGTTTTACGTGACAGAAAATGATAACTACACATCCATAGTTGATAGACTGGCCACTTTTTTTTTTATGACTGTAACAGTATTTCAGACATGCAAATAATTTGAAGTGACTTTTTCAAGGCTAGCACAGTGTTTAAATATGCTTCAGTGTGTCAACCACCTGCCAAAACTTTAGCTGAATCAAGCAGTTCCAGATCATTGGAACTCTAATTATCATAAGCACAAGTGGCTCTTGGAACAGCAGTGAGCTCTACATGACAGTGTTGGCAAGCACTCTACAGGCAAATAAATTAAACTCCACTTGCTGATTCTGATTACTAGATCATTCACTATTTTCTGATCATTTGGTTTCACAGGAAATTAGTGTTGGTGCTGAACGTTTCCAACGTGATAGAAGGTGTGATTTAAAAAAAAAGCCTGTAAAGGCAAAAAGGCTTTTCCTCATTTATGCCCATGCGATAATGAGAAACTAAGTTGGTGCACTTGAAGTTATATTTAATCATGCAATAAGCAACTTCTATTGCATATTCCTTGCCTATTACAAATGCAAAGTAGGATGCATTAGCTGAAAACACCTTTGGTAGTTGTGGTCCCCTCTCTATTAACACCATTCGCACCCTGTGACAGGAAAGCAACTGTAACATAAACAGTTCATTTTTTGCCTCCCCATTGTGATTAAATCATTATTCTAATGTCAGGTGTTTCCAGGCCCTGACAGTATGTTGGGTTATGACTTGTCTCTTGTTTAGCAGGCAAGATAATTCCCAAACCATCGACAAGATGGAAAACAAATTGTAAAGGATCCCAGGACAAAGACGATTTAGAATTATTATTCCTAGGATGTTTTTCAACAATTATTTGCAGTTTCATTTGAGATGGCATTAGAAATTATACATATGTATTACCAAATATATCCAAGAGATTCACGTCCAGAATTTTTGCTATGTTTCAGAGGCCATAACTTCATTCAACAAGGATCACTACAAAATGATATAAGCCTATGTTTAACGAAAAGCAAATGGCAGATCAAGTTCAGGATAAAGATCACAAAATTACACTGTCTTCTTCCATTGCAATTAGCCAGTCAACACTCAGAACCACAGAACAGCTCAATCTGAAGGAACCGTAAGGATCATCAAGCCCAGCTCCTTGCAGGACCAATCGAAGTGGGAGTTAAATGCCTGTGTTTCAGCAGGTGAAGAACACTACTCTGACACAGTCCTGTTAGAGCTCTGGGTTGACAGTGGTCACAGCTACAATGCAATTGTAATTCTTACTGGAGTTTTGTTTCGCTGCCAAATTAAAATGCTGCACACCAAGTGTTGTGTTGCTCTTGGTTTATTCTTGAAAAAGAGAGTAAACAAATTTTCCTCTCCCCTGGAATTCTGCTGCTATCACAAACGTCTCTGCAACTCTCAGTTTTCAGACCGTTAGATATAGTGAAGGTCATCAAGTAGATGAAGTCAAATCTATCCTTAAAATAGTTCTGGACTGCAAATTAAGTGTAAAAAATAACACCTTTGGTTGCTCAAACAGCATTCCAGCACAATAGGAGCACGGCAAAGCATGGGTTTAAGTAGTTTCTCATTTTGGGCACCCATTTTAAAGCACAAAGATGTTTTAGGGCAGGAGAGTTAGAAAGCGTTTTCCTTTATATCACAGTATGATCAAATAATGAGACTAAGGGCTCTGCATGCCCCAGGAGACTTAAACCCCATGTGCTGCATAGTAACAAGTGATGCAATTCTATGTTCAGGCTTACAGAAAGAGTGATGCAGTATTTTATAACCCATGTGCAAAACAGTCTCAAATAAAAAGCAAATGAACAGCAGAATTAGGAAGCTATAAACTTGTTCTTCCTTGCTGATGCAAGGAACTAGCATTCAGACCAACTAGCAAAGCATATCTGTAGGTTACAGAGTATGTGCCAGTTCCTGAATTTCTATTTGCTACATTCTCATCTTCATTTCTATTTTTTGTATTTTATTTGATTTATAATATACTCTCTAAATCCATTCTATATGTATACTCTATTCAAACTCCATGCTGAGGATCCAGCTACAGGCAAACTACAATTACTGAAAAAGCCATTTATAAACCACAAGAATGGATGCACATTAAAGGGCACCACTGAAAAGATGGACTGTCAGTGGAAGAATGCCAAGCTATGTCTACACAGGAGAAGTAAGACATACAGCCAGGATACTACTTTGCGGATAGATGATGAGTAGTCATTATTCCCAAGTGGCTCAGGTACAGATCACTGTATCAACACATCTCCAGGGATGTCAGCAGGAACTGGCCAAAGAAGCAGCAACTGTTCCCCAAGCTATCTTTAACTTTGCTTGCTCAATGGAAAGCAACAGATACAACCACCCAGACTTCAACCCTCTACGCTGCCCTAGTTAGACCAAACCTGGAATACTGTGTCCAGTTTTGGATTCCCCAATTTAAGAGAGACAGGGATCTACTGGAAAGAGTCCAATAGAGTGCTGTGAGGATGATTAAGGGACTTGAGCATGTCCCTTGTGAGAAAAGACTGAGAGAACTGGGGCTGTTTAGTCTTGAGAGGAGAAGACTGAGAGGGGACCTTGTTAATGTCTATAAATATCTGAAGGGTGGGTGTCAAATGGAAGGAGACAATCTCTCTTCTGTATTGCCCAGCACCAGGACAAGGAACAACGGGTATAAGCTTGAGCACAGAAGGTTCCACCTCAACATACTGTGAGGGTCACAGAGCACTGGAACAGGCTGACCAGAGAGGTTGTGGAGTCTCCTTCTCTAGAGACTTTCAAACCCTGCCTGGACACGTTCCTAAGCGACATGCCCTGGGTGATTCTGCTTTGGCAGGGGGGTTGGACTCGATGATCTCTAGAGGTCCTTCCAACCCCTACTATTCTATGATTCTGATTCAGGTTCCTTGTTTGGGCTACCTGCCCAAAAGCCACCCTATTATGAAACAATGCTTTTGGTGCTCAGCAGGCTAGATAACAGATAGTTGTGTCTCCTGTATGATCATTCCTCTGACTGCAATGTAGACATGTGTTCTTCAAACAGTTCTGAAGTCAGACAGCAGCAAGAAAAATCTTTATCCAGTTCTGAAGCAGAGAGGATGGCACAAACTCTATTTTGTCTGCAGAAACATGCTTTATTCATGCATCTTTCATTCTGTGCTCTGTGTCTTCTGCAACAAAATAGCCTGACATCCTTCTGGTGAGAGATAGCTGGGTATAGTTTCACTACACTATAATAAAGTTCCACTGTGCTAATCTCCCAGGAATGCAGCAATTATCTCCTACCTGACAGGTGTTAAATGCTGCCTTCCAAGAGATTATCCCATCCTCTCTCATCCCCTTCTGCCCTAGCTGTACAAGGGACAACAGTAAATAGAATATGCCACTATCTCAATAGGTAAAGAAGAGTCATTAGCTCCTGATCCCATGACAGGGATTCTGAGTAAAGCGAGGATGAGCCAACTTCATATCAGTTCAGTCCTCTACTCACAGAAGAGAAAAAGAAATATTTTTCCATGGAAAGCTTTTAAAGTGTTTCATTTGTCAACATTTCTGTTATTTTCCTTGCCCTTTATTTCTCCTCACATGTATCAAAATGGAAAAGGGGAAGAGGGGATGGAATGAATACAAACACACACACACAAAAGAAGGAAAGAGTGACAGAAAAATAGTTTGTTTCTAATTTTATGAGAAGAATCTTCCCCTGTATAGCTACTTAGAAGAGTCATATAATCCATGAACTTCTTTCCATCACCAGCAAGTGGTAGATGCTTCGAAAAAGCAGATAAGAAAATAAGTTGAATCGTCTTTCAGCCTGAAGCACCCAAACTTTTACCAGTCAGTGTTTGAAGTGTCAGTTAGCTGGAGCCTGTATTTCTTGGCAAAGCCAGGACTGCTTCAAATTAATATTTTAAATATAATTTAAAGGAAGTTCAATTTTCTTTTCTTTACAAAATGAAAATCTTAAGAAAGTTCTTTCTCTTTGTCTGTTCTTATCTTTTGTGCATTACCAGTATCAGTCTCAAACAAGCACTCCTCAGTCATCCATCAAACTAGAAGACTGAAAAAACTTTCTATGCGTAAACTTCCATTTAGAAATCTATCTGAATTACCAAATTCACCCTCAGTATTCTTATCACAACACTCCCTGCAATGGGAGAGAGATTTGAAATATTGCTCCCTGTCCTCCTCTTCACACAGTTGACCTTATGCAAACCTCCCTACAACAGCATTTGTAGAGTCCTTAAAACAAGCAACCAACCAAAACTCCACTTTGAGCGGTACTGCAGACCTGTGCCAGTTGGAATCCTGTCCAATTCAGATGCTTCTGCTCATCTCCCTGTCTCTTTTTGCCAGGAACTTCAAGAAGAATCTATCTTGAAAAGCCTTTGATGCATTGTAGTTACCAATGATAGATGCACAAGTGAACATGAAAAATCAAAATTAATCTCAATTAATAGACAGCCCCTGCTTTAGCTTGTGTTCAGCACACAGTGCCAAAAAGACTATGAGAGATACTCAGCCTCCAGAGTGCAGGAGAACACCCTATCAGTATGACTATACTAATCCCAGTCCCTTGTGGCCAAGTCTTTTTCACAGAGTGGCTGTTAAATCAATCCCTAGCATTCAAGAATGATGAAGGAAAGGATTAAGGTAGTAATCTGAAATCTAAGCATGTGTCAGAAAAAGAATCCTTGATGTTAAGAAAGGCTTCATAAGAAAGATGTCAAAATGAATATTTGAGTGCTGCTGGGCAGCCACCTGCCAGTAGAGCAAGAAGAAAGTTAGTACTGGGGCAACGGTCTGGTGCCAACAAATGTGCATTTGTAATATTTTTATGACATTAAAGTTGACGTCACCTACTCTGTAGAGCAGCCCAAGCAAGGGAGTAAGAATGTTGATGCTGCCAGTTTGGTGCTCTCTAGCTCAGGCACAGTATCAGAGCACTACCAAACTGCTGCTTTAATGCTCAGGAAGCCTGCAATGATCTAGCAGAAAAAAATAAACATATAGCGGGTGGAGAAACAGCACAAACAGACCTAATCAGTTACAAACAACATTAAAAGCTCCTTTGGCAGACTGCTGGTAAACTCACCTTTCAATTAATTACCATCCTTCCAAGAAGCCCCTCAGAGTAAGGAGATCCTCCTCTGCAGAAAACCTGCAAGACCCAACATTACTTTCTGCTGTACAGCCCCAAGACAGCTCATTTCTTGCAGGGCCTCATGCACATATATGAGGGTCTCAAGATGCTCTTTTACCCTCACCCTGCCCTCTCCTCCCACAGATCAAAGCAGTTCTCCACTTTCCCCACTCTTACTACTACACTTTTACAGCCTGAAAAGGCCCTGACTTAAGGGAATAGATTCACAAAGTTCCTTTTCAACCTTAGCTACTCCATCACCTTGACCGAAAACAAGGCACAAAAGAGAACAGTTTTCTATCCAGGTCACCACATGCAGACTCCAAACCCCCTCCTCTGCTGAGGAGTTGAACCAGTTGTGATCTTAACAGAGCAGGAGACTCAACAAGGTGCAGACAATACAGAGGTAGCTCCAGAGCATCTTTCCTGCCAACCCCAGAGGGCTATTGCAGTGGACTTTAAAGCTCCTCTGGCCCCATCAAAATGAAGTTGTCTTAGCCACCATCTGGAACTGTCAAAAATAGCGCAGGTTATGCAGTAGCAGTTGTTCCAAACATTAAAAATTACCACCCGAGGGAAGCTAGAGAACAGAAGACAGACAGGAGTACTGGCAGATCTACTCTCGCCTCTGCATGCTAAACTGAAGTCATCAGGATTTATGGGGAAGCAAGAGTAAGTTTTGATTCAGGCCCCACCAAAACTTAAGGAAAGAGAGCAAAGGAAAAAAGACTTTGGGTTTATAACTCTATTCTTTCCCTCTAAGGGAACTGCTGTTTATGGGCCAGGTGCATAATTACAAGCTTCATATCCTGCAATTCTTACTCCCTTTGCACAGCCCTTACCTACAGACCATAACAGGATTTTTTGTGAGAGCAAGATGCAAGGCAAGACTGTCAAATGCTCAGCAGTTATCCCACCGTGTGTCATTTCCCCATGTGATGTCTATGAATATGTAAAGTAAGAGCATCTGCATCATATTTGTACCCGGTTATATTTAGTAATATCTTCTTTTCTACTGGCTCAGCATCACAATTGCCTCACATACCTTATATCCTCTTCTGGTATTTATCTGCAATTCATATGCTTTCCCAAGCACATCTTCCCTGGGGATGTGCATTCAATCATAAGTATGTGCTTACTCCTTTTTGACCAGAACCTACATTTGAATTTGTTGTGGCTATTTTTGTATGGTACTATTTGCTGCTGCTGGAAGGATTCCCCATGGAAATGTCCTACTCATCTCTGCTTTTCCTCCTGATCATTGGTAATTTTATGTCCCTTACCTACTCAAAACTTTTTCCTCCTTTTTATGAAGGCAGTTCTTGTAAAACTAAAAATGTCCTTCCTACAATGAGGAGAGAGGATTAAATTATCACTAATTTCACAACCACTCCCCGCCGCCCCTGCTGCCTGGACCTTCTGTCACATGGAGTGCAACACTAAGAAGGATATTGAAGTATTCCTGGTTTAGCTGTAGCTTTCATCTTTTAGTGATCTGGAATAAATAAGTAACAGTTTTCATGAGAAAAGATGAGCATATAGTCAGAGCTTAGACTGGGGGAAAGGAGTAAAGCACATGAGTATAGCTGACCTTTAAGATGAGACCTGTGGCATCGTCATGAAAGCATAAGTCACACTAAATTCTCAGATGTTCAACAAAACATAGTGCATGATACATAAGACCCTGTGAACACCTAAACTTTTTCATCAGGCAAGCAAGACTGGACTATGCCATGAGACTTAGAAAATCTCTCTCTTTGGAGAAACAGCAGATTAAAGAAAGGACGAGCAGGAGCCTTTGATAGGATCCTTTGAACTTTTGACATTTATCTTCAGCTTCTAGGGCACATAATTAAACATATAGGTTGGGTTTTTTCATTCATTGCTGGACAGCACTGGTCCTAAGAGCAGGTAAGATGTTTCTGTAGGTAGCTGGAGAATCGAAACTCACTGCTAGAGGGTGGTCAGAGAAAGAGACTGCTATGAAGAATTACAAAGCCCATGGACATGCTGCCATGTTCAGCTATAACCCTTTTCTTGAGATCCTCTGCTGTTTGTCAGTTTGAGGCATACTGCTTCTCCTCCCTAGCATCAACTCCTCCACCACCTCCACAAATTACCTAGTGCCTCTCCATTGCCCAGGAACAAGTGTCTTTTTTTCTTTTTTTCCTCAATACAGTGACAAACAGAGGCCTCATTTTTATGCAAGTAACAAAATAACAACTTTTCAGAATGCTTATTACTGTATGGATTTTTCTCTCCAAGCCAGCAACTACCCCTGCAGCAAGGCAATACATTCTTTCCCTTGCCAGAGGCTTCTGTGACCTGAGCTAGCACTTTGCACATGTTTTATTAATGCTCATAGTGAGATTCCCTATCCAACCCACTAGCATCCAGGTTTTGCTGTTTGTATTCCCACCGAAGTAAGAAAACCAAGTGGTTAGGTATAAACAATTTTGGTTGGAATGCTTGTGGAGAAACATGGACTGACTGTAGCAGTGACAGAAGTGGACAACAAGAGGACAGTGAAATCACCAAACATTATCCAGAAACAGCCTCTGGCTATTTAGGAAGAGGAGATAGTATTTGAATAACGGGCTAACACAAATTCTTCTCTCTCACCTTAGCCACGTTTGTTAAGAGTGTTTCATCTCTCTCCTGCTCTAAAGGCTGCCTCAGTAATGAAATATAGTGCAGCACAAGGTGCCACTGCTGCTCAGCAAGATGAAATCAGGCACACGGCGCCTTCGATCCCGTCAGAGGCTCCTCACACTTCCTTCAGCACAGAAAGCAGGGACAAAGAACATTCACCCATCAACAGTATATGTGTACAGTTCCATGCCATCATGCACATTAGTTGGCATCACCATTATTGCATTTGGATTTAGTGAATCGTTTTTCCTCGAGCTTGACATCTACAGTTTAAAGCAGCAGATTGTTCAAGGTTAACCACCGATCACTTCCCACGTGGTTCATCTCTGGTAGGAAACACTGTTCACAGCCAGGGCTTCAGCAATAGAACTTCATTTTTAAGTGGCACCATTAAAATAACACCACACAAAACAATAGCAACTTCTTTTGGCAGAAGCATATGTAATTTTATTATCAAGAGTACCCTGCAGTATGCTTTGGAGAAAAAAAAGCTCACAAGCCTTTGATCAAAGCTTTACTGAATTTTTTCATAATCTCAGCATGATTATATTAGGAATGATTGGTATTAAACTATTTTGAGGAAAATCAGTTCAGAGGCGGGGGAGGGCGTGAAGAAGAGAGTGAAAGGGAGAAGAACAATTAAACCTCAAGGATGCTGTCAGTGATAAACTGTCTTGTGGCATATGCCTGACTCAGTATTATGTCAACCTCCACTGCTTCTCCTACGAGGACTGAATTCTATGCAAGTCAACTTCTTCAGCTCAACGCAAACAGAAAAGGCACTCACCAGAGACTAAAAGTATAAAGGTCTACTTGCAACTTATTGTCAAATATCATATTAGAAATATAATAACAATGTCCTTAAGATTAGCTATTTCAGTCCACAAATACTGGATGACATATTGTGTTGTGAAATATTTGTCTAGAATTGATTTTTAGAAACTCTTATTCCCTCTGTCCTGCCCATGACAAAGATATATAACATGTGCTTTGAACACTTTTCAAATCGTTACTGGGGAAAAAAAAAATAGGGGAACTGGATACCATTTGTGTTCTGACTTATACAGTATTTCAGGACTCAGTAAATAAACATTAAACCTAATGGGGTAATCAGTTCAGAACAGAGCTTGACGAAGTACGTGCTGCAACATCAAAGCACTCAGGAAGTGCAGGCAGAAGGACAAAGCAGCCACTTCAGACTAAGCAGGAATATTCAACTGTATTAACTTTCATAACGGACTCATGCTTTCGGCTTCCTCATTTTTAGGGTTTGAAATAAGGTTGATCATGGAAGCTCAGCTGCATTTCCACCCCAGACCACAGAAAGGAGTTGCAGCCATTTTATGCAGGAAACTGTGCTTCCCAGTCTGGGATTGCTGGTCAAGTAGAGGAAGCATGGAGAAACATCTTCCAAATAAGCTGGTAGTCCCAGACCACATTTCTTAGTTTCAGACCCTAGTCCTAAAGATAAGGTGAGGGGCTTTACAGACTTCTACACGAATAAATGCAGTTTCCTACTCTCAGGGATTTGCCTTCTAAACCCTTGGTCTGAAGCAGAAGTAGGTAAGCAGGTAACGTAGATCCTTCCAGCAGCTCTGCTGTGTATGCTGCATGTACAGACTCCTATGCAGGATCAAAGAGAAACTGTAGAAATAAGGCATTAGGTTTAAGCAATGACTTATTCAAGGATGGGCAGAGGGAGTACGATGCTCTGCACGTGCCATATGAGCAAGTATATTAAGGGGGATTTTCAGCATTGATATTCCTATACAAGACTTCAAACATTACAACGAGAGCTTTTCAAAAATCCCAAACTGTGGATGAAATCCTGGCCTTGGTGAAAGGAAAGCTTTGCATTTGTCCTCAGCTGAGCAAGGACTGTATGCTGTCTGCATATAGCCAAGAAATCCCCCTTTATAAGGTCGCTTTGCATTTCTTCATCAGACCTTTAGAACTTTTAACAACCTGTATTAGATTATCTTTGAAGTGCTGATGAAGAACTACTGCAGTTGGCTTTGCTAGAGGAGTTAAACCAAGATCATCCCTACAGTTGTGTGATCTTTGGAGAAGCAACCAGTATCAACCATTGAACTCAATGAGGTTTGTAACCAGCTCTTCAGAATGGCCACAGGCCAGCTCTGGTCACTGGTATTTGACAAATGTGAGTGAAACTACACAGTGAGGACCATCAGCTGAACCTCAGAGAAATTCCTCTGTCGTTCAAGAGGAAGTACAATAAATACAGCTACTAAGATCTGTCAAGAATAAACAAATATGTATGGGGGAGGGTGTTTATACACACACGTATATACGTAGGTGTTGTCCTCTCTCTAGTAGTTCTCTAATACTAATATCTGTAACAGGAAATACCAGTAGTAAGGAAACAGGGTAGAAAAACCCTTCAGGTATTCCCAGATGTCATTTTAACAACAGCTGATATATTACAATTGTATGCACGTTTTAACTGCAAGTAAAATAGCCATTACACTTGTAACATTTTATGTGCAATGTTAGTGGAGAGAAAACGGCTTTGACAATATATATTTGGAAAATTGTTGCTCTTATTCACAATTCATGAATGCAGCCTTCCTGCAATATATCAAATCTATAGCCAGGCTTCTATCACAGCACCTTTTAGGCAACAGCTAAGCTGATAGTCTTTGGTTTATACAACAGAAAACCAAAAAAAAGAAAATAAAAGATACCCTACAGGAGGTAGAGAGTGAGGCAAACTATTTTCTCTGGTGGCAAAAAGAGGGATTTAATTAAAACTTTCTAGCAGGTTTGCTTGAAGCCCTGAGATGCAGGGATATTGTGGCTGGCCTGAACAGACTGTCACAAGCAACGTGTGAAATCTGGGGGATGTGAATGCATTACCTCTAAAGGCTGAAAAATGTACCTGCCCGATTTCCATTTTGTTTGGCTGTTATTACTCTTTGCCTGGGCCAAAATAAATACATAAATATATTCCACTGATGTTTAAGAGAGAACAATAACCAGGGAATAAAACTCACACAGAGATGCACTATGGTAATGCTTAAAATTAGCTTAAAATGAAAGAAAGCTATCTGAAAAATGGCTAATTAAATAATTGTTAACTGCATCATTTTTTGTAAAGGCAAAATTAAGGTTGAGGAGTGGAAAACTTCTTAACAGTGGTACTGTTAAATAATTTTAGGTCTGCCAAATCATTATCACATGAGAGCAAAGGGGACTGATAACAGACTGGTTTACAGGTTCATTTCTGTCTTACTGCTTGAAACCTAGCTCACATTGATTCTTTTTTGTGTCTGCTCAGCAGTAAACATGAAACAAGTTTGGCAGTTGGGATTCTGTCTCCTGAGCAAACAGCCTCTTCTAATTTACTGGAAGACTACAATCTAGCCTTATCTGTCCCAAGAAGTTGTTGTGCCCAATAATTAGAGTTATCTAATCTTTCTGTATACAGTGCATACTTTAATTTTCATCTTATGTTGGCAAGCCACCAGAGAAGGCAGCCGAGCAGACAGACAGAATAATAGGGTCTACTGCTTGGCATGTGACAGCTAGTGAAGATGAACTCCAAAACACCTACAACCTACAAAACAGGAAGAAGAGATCCCCTAAAGACAAACTGGGAGATAATTCCAGTTTGATCCCTACCCACACCCACATACTTCTGCATCAGTGACAGTAGTGAGAAAGTACAGCTAAGCAATTTAAGTGAGACAAAATGCATTTTCCCTCTTTTATTCAAAGCCTCATTCTGCTATTTGACTGGACACAATATCATTTGGCTTCTATATTAAAATTCCCTGGTTTTCCCACTGCCAATACATAGTTAACCAGGGATTTTTATGCTAGACTGCTAGACTTCAGTTAAAAAGAAACCACCCACAAACATTATCCATTATCTCATCCCCTTGCCCATTATAGTAAATAGCTACTCTTTCTACTATGATATTGCATCTGTAACTCAAAAAGAGCACTGTGAACCCAGATATATCCAGTGTCTCCCATGTAGTGCTTCTCATCTTAGTGATCACTTAATGTATAGCTCCTCAGTAAATACAGCATTGAGCATAATCTCTAAGTATCAGCAAATCACAGAAAGAGTTGGAGCATTTGAATAGAGATGACCTCAGCTCCAGAGGAAAGGGATATTCAGATCTGTGACCTTGGTTTAAATGTACCTCCATGCCATCGATTGCAGCTGCTGAGGAAAAGCTCACTGAAACTTTCCAGATGTATCCAAAGCATAACCCTCACACATATCAAAGGCTTTACTCCATTCTACTGGCCATGATACGTGTTTGTGACAATAGCACTGCCAGGGGAGTCTGAAGGACAAGTTAGGGTAAATGAAACTCAAATTGACAGATTTACATGTACTGTTATCTCTAACTACACCCAGGGAAAGATGTACATACACCCAAACATACATCCTGTTATCACTAGAGGTGGTTGTTCCACTTTCAAAAGAAAGCAAAATAAATTCTGGCTAGTCTAAATCAAAATAGGTAGTGGCAGTAACTCTTTAAAAACAACAGCGGAAAAAAAGTTTCAAAATATGTGCTCCATAAATAAAATATACAAGTGGAAGCTGCAAGTGCAGTATTGATCCCAGTTGTAAGTTGAGATGGAGAGAACTGCCAAGTTGGCACTCACAGTCTCCTGAATTGACAATAAATCCCTGGTTTGCCAGTATCCAAATTACTATTCTGCACCTCTCCAGTTGTGGGGAAGTCATTAATTAGACTGGCTTCCTTACTGGGAGGTAAAGGTAGAATTATTCCACACTGCCCTATGGCCTGCTCTTTATTTACAACTTGTGGGGGACCTCTGCAAACTGATGGGTAAAAATCATCACTCAGTAAATGCAACGTGATAATGTAAAGCAGAGCCAAAGATAAAGATAAAACAGTCCAATAAATTTGTGGTGCAGCTGATGACTGATACTGAAAAAAGGGAATGTGACAAAGGTACGTGGCGAGTGCTTTTGAAGTGTACCATAAATTTGATCAGTTCTCACCGTAGTCAAGAAGAGCTGCACCAAGTTGCAATGCTGCACCGAGGGAACAGAGTTACAGGTATTTTCCTGGGCATTTTCTAGTACATTTTCTTATAAGGAGATTGTGAGGAAGTCTGTCTGCCTTCTGAATTCAGCCGGGAGAGGGGTCAATCTAACATTAGATACTTCAGGTAAGTCTTGAAACCAGCGGCTCAGCTGAGGTATGTGTGGTATAGTGACAGAGTGCCAACATTTTTTTAGGAAAGCATTTTCCTTAATTTCTATGTTGAATACCTATTTATTTCCTCTGTGTTCCTCTGTTACGGTCGAAGAACCGTCTTAGGTAGCTCTGTTGTGCATTTGTATTTCGTGAGCTCTCTTTGAAACCATTCTTAGATACAGGAGGTGCTGACCTGAAGGACATATTCTGCAGTTCTATCATTTTGAAAGTAAAGAAATCAACATTCAGAAGACAACTTTATAATCTGTCCCAGGATAAAATGAAGTATTGAACTTTTTCATGGCAGAATTGCTTTTGTTTTGATTCAGCTTCATTTTTGAGATGTTCCTGATAGCCCAGCAAAGCACCTAGAGCTAAGTAAGCAGCTACAGGAACCAAAACTCAGAAACTAGTTGACTGGTTTAAACTAGTTTACTAGTTAAACTGCTAGATTTGCATTGTAAATTCTGGCATAGTTGACACCTCCCACAGAAAGATTTTATTTCCATTCTGTCAAAGCTTCCAAAGAGTCTCACTAAAACATCTCCTATCCCTCACAGTAGCTGTTAAAGGTAGCCACCACCAAATCAAATTAACTATCCCTCTAATCAGATATTAGACACAACTACAGTACGAGTCAAGGACAAGGAAACAGGAAAATGCAAGCTCTCAAGTACTTGCTGATATGATAAAATGCTGCAGGGAAGGCAGTACTCATTTTCTTGGAGGTAAATTAGCTACAGATCAGATCTAAACATTACCAGAAATGTGACAGACACCAGAAAATACATCAGCTTGCCTTGATCCAATACTGATATTCTTGTGTAGAAAGCAAATTCAGACCTTTAGCCAAAGCCCTAGTGAAAGAATGAATTATTCATCAGGCTGATTCTTGATGTTCTATGGGATTACAGAGGTAGTTTTATAGCACACAAATTTTGCAAGCACTGCAGTCAATATTAACAGCTCACTGATGGGTAGCTTTTGCACACAAAGTCTATATTCAAGATCAAAAGCTGTTTTGGGGATAGTTTTGGCTTTTTCGACTGCTGCATTATTACAAGCACTTGTTAACTGGCCCAACCTGGCTACTCTAAGCTAAAGGTCAAAGCATCTTGGATTACACTGTTTAATAAAAGTTTATTCCTAAATATCTCTGATGTTATTCTTAGACAAGCTTCAACTTTAACAGCCTCATAGAAGGTCAGGGTCAGAATTATGGTGAATCTTTTCTCAAAAGAATGATGCTGACCAAAACTTCAGAAGGTCACCAAATCTTAGGGACCAAAATGTGAATGAGCATGTTGTTCTGTGTCCATTGTATTTGTCTCTTTTCCATCCCACTCTCTTCTTGTTCCTCTTTATTAGAGCCAAAATTCATACTTTAAATGCATTTCTCTAAGGCTTTGGACCATTTTTGGAGAAAGATGTGAGCAGAAGCAGGGAAGTGAAGGGGATAGAAACAGCAACTCATGATCTAGTGCCAAGATGGGGATCAGAAGGACTAGCAGTAGACAAAAATCTACAGAACTCACTTTAAAGAAGCTGAAAAAAAGCCAATAAAATATTAAATTTATGAATGTAGTATAATAAGGGTTAGATGGGTCGGACTGCAAATATTCCATGAACTGATGGAACAGAAGCCCACCCCCCCAGGGTATCTCTTTAGCCAGTTATGTTCCACACATTGTCAAAGAGTATCATGGGGCTCACAGAAAGCCAACTGAAAACACCATAAATCTTTCGTCAAACCCAATGACTTCACGTCAGGCTCCACTTGATAAATGGAAAGAATAAGTAAGGTGTGAGCTTTTCTAAACCAGCACGGGAACTTCACAGCGAGCACACAAAATAGAAGTACCACAAATCAACTATGCCAAAGTAAATTACTACTGAGTTAGCTTGCAGGAAGTATGGTGTGTAACACAGGGAGAGGAAAGAAGGCCAATCTGGGACATATTTCAAAGGAAATGGAAAAAAAGCTGAAAGATTTAAGGAAAAAAATACAGATACTGTGTTCTACTGATTTCCTATAACAGTACCACTGAATCCTTACCAGTCATGAACCTATTTCAATAAAAGCCTAAAAATAAGTCATATGTGAACAATTTACTGAAGGAGCCCTCACCTGAAAGTCTGTGTTCTTGCTCAAAGTCAGCAATTTAATTCACCTGCAGGACATATATCTCATCTTGATCCCATATTAGTTTTCATTCAAAGACCTAGCCCACAGGATCAGAGACATCACCAGGCTTGGCCTTTTGCAAATCAAGAGGAAAACCCATTTAACACCTGAAGCTTCTTAATGCAGAGCCTCTGCTTCGGGCAAAATAGGCAGTGAACCAGTGCAAGGCTCTGTACCCATTGCAGTGCTTGCAATACAAGATGAGATCAAATTTCTATCGGGGTACTCCCAACCCATATAGGACTTTATATTTTAAAAGCAGCAATTTTGATTTAATCAGCCAAAGAATTTGTAATCAGTAAAACTTAAGAAGGTACTACAGAAATACCCTGCTTTGAACTACCCCATACATCCAACACTGGCTTCAGATCCTGCCCAAGCAGAGCATTTCCTCATGGACCAAAGTGTAGCAGCCTCCTCCAAACACAGAAACAGCCAAGAGTTAAAAAAAAAAAACAACAAAATAACCACCACCTTTTCTTTGGATTAAGACTCCACTTGCTTAGGAAGAGTTTCAATCATTGCCTGATTTTTTATTTGTACTATACAAAAGGATTGTTATGGAGAGGAAAAACAACTAAGACAGCAAATAACAGTGATAAAAGCATGAAAGAAACAGGAACCACATGCAGGGAAACCATTTATCAAATGTCATACTTCATTATTACTTTATAGTCTTGGAAAAGCCACCAGCCCTTTATTTTCTAAAGTCACAAGTTACTTTGCTTTAGTGACAATAGGACAAATCAGGTCACTACTCAGATTCCTTGCTTGACAATCTTTAAGCATCAATTAGCATTGCCAAGTTGGAACGGTCACGCTCGATACATTCAACACCTCCACCTCTTTGTGGTAGATGTGCTGGCACAATTGGTTCTGAAAGGATATCCCTGCACAATTTAGAAAATAGTTTCAAGCAGATAACACCGACTTCAATCCACACAAATACTCCAGAAGCTTTTTGATCTGGTCAAATTTTGCACCAAGTCAGGAAACCACTCGTTCAGGAGATCCCAAAGGAAAACACTGCACTGTTGCTAAGCCAGGATTCCAGAGCCTTCTTCTGCAATAAATGCAAAAGAAAACTGAAAAAATGCTCCATTTTTTTACTGCCTAAGTCAAACTGAGTGACTTTATTCTACCATTTCCTAATAGAAATATTCTACAAGCAGAACTAATAAAGAACCTGCTTCAGCAGATTCTAAGGATCTGCAGAATATTAACAACTTCACTGAAGCTGCAGAGCCAGATTCCTGACCAGTACAAGCAAGCAGAGCTCTAGTGATCAGTGGAGGTGTATTCATTCATACCACTTCAAAAACTTTGCCCTGGAGATTGCTGTGAGAGGAAATAAAAGCTGCCCTGACATCACACTTCTCAATCGCTCAATGACTGGAAAATTAAAAGAATAAAGTTTACAGGGATAGAAAGAAATAAAAATTAGAACATTTAAATATGCATTCTGAGAAAATGCCTGTAAGAAGCTTCTGTTCTCCCATGTTTCCAAGGAAAGATGAAGTTTAACTTTCTAATACTTGTTCAGGCATACCAAGGCACACAAGCACTAATGGAAAATAAATACAGATAATCCTGCTGCAGACCATTAATGGAATAATGAGATGTCATTAACATGTTAAAAAAAAATTAAGATGCTAATATAGTTTGAGAATGATTGACATGTGGAAGGAAAATACCTATATGTTATTTGCTCATTTCATTAAATTGTTTAGAAAAACCTTAAACCTTTAATCCAAATATTCAGTCTTTAGTTCATGAATAATCCATAAGCAACTTTATCTTGTGTACTCCCAAGAAAAAAAAAACTAACACCAAAAAACCCAAACCCCAAAACTTCTGAAAAAAGCTTAAGAAAATGAGGAAAAAAAAAAAGGTGTCAGTTTAAGGGCTAATCAGTATTTTGCCTCTCACTTCCAACTTCAGCTTTCTGATTGTGGTGATCAGTTACAGAACCTAAACATTATGAGTTAACATCTCACTCACCTCTAATGGAGAGCTAGGTAAGAAATCCATACCCCAAACTCCTGCTTTTTCATCTGAGACCTCCATTACCAGAAAACAGAAGTCCAAGAACAGCACAGACACTTCTCAGAGAAGGTATGTCTTCATGAGAATTGCTGGCTCTGTATTTCACTCTAGGTTTGTAGCACTTCCATCGTGCAAGACTCAACCTCCTCTCATATATGCAGCTTAATAACCACACCAGAGGCTTCCACTCCAGAAGATACTAATAGGTTCCAGGTGGCTGAACCACGTGTTTTCTCTTTTCCATTAGGGGAAAACACACCTTAAGATGCCTTGATTAAGGTCTGGAAAACCTTCCACGTATTGGCTGTGCTGAAAACCTTTATGAAGTTATTGAAACCACAAGTCAGCTGAGCTCTTCCATGTGGGCAGTAATCCATGTGGAAAAAGAATATTTTAGACAAAATAATGCTCTTATTTTCCTCAGGGGAGACACACATTTGTTTTCTTTCTACATGTGCAATAGTTAAATGTAAAACATTTATGAACAATATCATACTGATGGACACACAATAAGAATGAGCTTAAGAAGGCTGTTAGAGTGCAATTAATATCAACAGAATAAAAACAAACAGGGGAAACTAGTTCCATGAAAAACATGCTCTCATTAAATTAGCATTCCCTCTTTCATAAATGCAGAACTTAGCAACTTTGCATCATTAAGTTATGCCTTCTTGAACATACCCCTGAGTTCTGATGTGTTGACTCAACACACCAGAGACCTTGCCTGAAGATCTTGCTGTGCTTTAGGAACTGTAGCTGAGATGCTATAGAATAACTCCCCACACTTACAGCAAGAAATGATCCTGGCGTGAGCTCCTAGGCTGTCTCCAGGGAAGGGATTTTTTTTATCTCAGCTATTGCTTAAATTAAAGAAACAATTTCTAGGCACCTCACTTGATTCTCAGCTGGTGCAACTAAGCCCAGCTGCTCTCATTTCAGTGTAATGGCTCCAGCTTACCTCCACCTGAGCTCCTGCTTAGGGTCTGCCTGAGCTGATGGACCTGTTTAATCTGTTTGGGGGATGATGTTATTTTAGGAAATAAAGGTCCTAAAAAGAATTTTAAAGTCTTTGTAAAAAGTTTTTTAAGAGATCTGTTCTATCATTAAACCTATTGGGGCCTGAAATGAATGAACTGAAAGGGAAACTTGCATGAAAGTTACCTGTACCAAATATTTATTCCTAGAAACTTCCTCTGCTTTTATTACAGATCTTGCCCATCAGTATCAAAATCCCTGTGAAATTTAGTTATTGTCAACCCAAAACCCTTTGGGTTCTGTGCAGTACAACTGCATGGCACAAGTCAGAATTCACAGCGTAAGCAAGAGCATGGAAATACCTTCTCTAAGACAATGCCATCAGTGCACTTCCACCAAGTGAACCAACCTCCATCTGTGAACCCCAACACAAGTGTTCCTTTCTCTGCTGCTGGCTGTGTGCTCTTGTCTTCCCCCTTCTGCTGGTGCTAGCACCCATAAAACCACCACTACCACAACAGGTCAGGGTTGCTTTTCAACTAGATGACATCGCCACATTGCTGAACAAGATCTAATGGGCAGAAGAGATGCCCAAGGACCCCTTAATGAGACTGTCCTTTGGAGGCTGCTGTGTTTTAGACTGTCTTCAGCCTACAGCACTGACTGTAGTCTCTGCTCACGTATGCTAAAGGTTGTGCCACTGCAGCCCAGCATGCACAACACCCTCCTCTCTGTGGTTTCTCCATCAGTGCACCAAACAGATGGGTTTTATCCCTTGGGAATCACCCTTCCGCTTCAGTGAAGCAGATTCTCAGGAGGAGCTCACTGTGTTTTCAAGACAGATTTCCCTTCCATTTTCATTATTCTTCCATCTCTCTCAGAGAATGGTGTAGGAAACATTTAAGTAAATAACTAAACCATGATAGGGGGTGGAACAAGTGACATTCCTGTCTTCTCTTTGCAGTCATCTGTCAAGACTTAGGTTGCAGAGAATTAGAAAGCTTCAAGTAATAGTAGTTCAGTGTCCCTGTAAGACAGAACTTCTCACTGTGACTGGCTCACTGTCAATTTATAACCTGGAGCATGAAGTCTTTTAAATCCTCCGTAATTTTTCAGCTGCAAGGGATTTGGGGATCTTATCAGTGAAGAAATGATATTGTTAACGCTTCTTCCTTGCAAGTGTTTCAGGCTTCATATTAAATCTGTGAGCTCCTTGTGGTAGTTGGATTTGTCTAATATTTTAACATTTCAAAAGTTGCAGAACAGAAGTTGTAAAGTTTGTGTGCTGCCAGCACCAGGCATGTCTGAGTCACCTGAGTTACAGCTGGATGCACAGTTATGAATAAACATTCCTCCTATGACATTAAGCAGCCTGCCTTATTAAAGGATAACAACCCTGCTTAGCCACAGTATCTAATAAAGGAAACTGTCTGTTGTGCAATAATATATTCCAACTGATGGCCTTGCTGCTCTGTCATTCTGATAAGAGCCTGTCACCTCTAATATTCCAGCTACAAAATTGGGCTCTGATTTGTGCCTTTGAGGTGGGAAGTCACTCACCTTGGCTCTGCATTGAGACAACACTTGCTCGCCTCTGTAATCCACTGTACTTGCAGGTACCCTGCTTAAACTGTGCTACATGAAATGTTATCATTTCTGCTACAAAGATGTTCTTATACAATAACCTAAACTTCTGTTTAAATCCATCCAATGACAGGTGATTTCCTGACAGCGTGCTCCCTCAACCAGCTACGGACTGTCTATAAAGTACACATAGACCATGAACTTTCTGCTCTTGGTTGCCACAGTATAAAGTCAGAATACAACCAGCATTTGAGCTAGAAAGCAAGCCAAGACGAGCTGCAGTGCTGATTCAAGCCATGTAAGTTAGATTAGTTGCTGTGAAATTATAGACATTATTTTTGCAGGGCGTCTTTAATGTCTCCAAGCTAAGTGTGTTGACAAAAAGGATTACTGCACACTACCTTGAGTCATGTTTACCACATCACTGCCTGACCACATGAATAATAACCTGTGCTGCAGCTATAACCATTCTAGTACAGCTGCAAATACATTTTCCTATAGCTCATCAACTAAAATAATGTCCAGATCTGTGTGGCTTGAGAAATGCAGCATTCAAAACCTAACCTCAGAAATCAAACCAGTAACCCTCAAACAGATGAGAATAAAATGCTAAGCACATCATCTCAGCCAGGAAAAAGGTTATTATTATATATTTTCATATATATATATTTAATCTAGGAGTAGGTTCAAAGTATTAATCAAAGCTATATTCTGGCTCATCTCCCAGCATTGCTCCCTGCAGTAATTTTATTCTGTATACATGTGCAGAGAAAACACAAAAAGTCTTGGCATTTGAAAGACTGATAAAATTTAATTTGTGATTTTGTCTGATAAACATTTAAAACCTATCAAAATCTAGGGGAAAATGCTAAGCTTGATAAACAATGTGGTTAAGGCACAGTAAGTGAAACTCTCCCATGCAAATCTAGCCTGCCTGCTCACCAGAGATGGCATGTTCCAGAAAGTCCAGGTCTGACCCAGAGCACACAACGGCACTGGGAAAACTCCAATTCCTTTTAATATGCTGGGGAGACAATTCTGAGGCAGCAGAGTAAGAAGCTGTTCAAATTGTCCTCCTGTACTAGAATCCTTTTTTATTTTATGGTTACTGCTTTATTCAAAGGATCGGGGGGGCAACAGGGATAGAGATGTAAATGTCTTTTAAAAAAGAGTTTCAAACAAGCAAGTAGTGAATGTTGCTGTTGTGTCAGTGTTAAATGCTGTAATAAATTGGGGGTGATTTGATTTAATTTGACTTTCATGATGTCTAAGGGAAATGAAAATAAAGTCTGCAGGAAATGTGTCAATTCCTCATACAAATCAAAGCAGAGTGACTGATTCTGTAATGATAATATAGTTTGCCATAAACATTTCTATTGGGAAAGCACTATTGTACTATGATCACTGCAGCAAAGAGCATTAAAAAAATATACAGATAGCAGCAGAAATTAATTTTATGAAGCATGCAGTTAAGGATGTAGTAATGGTACCTGGGAGGAGGGGTGGGATTTGTCTGTGAGTGAACACAGTACATGAAGCTCTGCACAGACATATATTCCAGGTTAAAAAACAAACAAAACAAAACAAAACCCAACAACAACAAAATAAAAAAATCAATGACCAGATTTCTCTGTGGAATCAGAGGGAAACAAAGGAACAGTGAGAAAAATAAGACAATAACAAAATGCAATCTTTACAATGTAACTTCTTCACGTGTTTTTTAACAGAATACAGGGAATTAACATTTCTCTTCAGTGGTGTTCTGCATGTCTGTGTAATGTGAAACCTAATGAAATACAATAAAAAGAGAGAAAATACACAAAATTGTCAGGCACTATAGTTATGGTGTAATTTTGTCAGCCTTCAGATTTTCCAGGAGCAAAATCTGGCAAATGTTTTTATATTGCACATTACACAGTGATTAGCCAAGCCTTCTGGTCTGTAAAGTATCTTTTCCTTGTCTTAGAAATATGAAGGTACTTTATGCACAAAACCAATTATTTCCCATGGAATTATGGAAAAAAATAAAGAGACTGCACTGCCAAGACACCAGTTTTCTGAATGGAAGAATGGATCAGCTGTATGTCACCTGATGCTTGCAATGCCCAGAAGTCTGACAAGTCATCTCAATGGTCTGGAGTACCCATGAAGTAGAGGATGGGATGGCCAAGATATGGTATGAACCACTAAATTCTGCCCCTTTTCCCCCCCGAAAAGATCATTAGGACTTTCTGCATGACCCATCTCTAATATAATAATGGTCTTCGAAGTGTTTTCAAGAGAAGACCAAGGAAATTCAAAGACACTTGGACACAGGTGCAGTAGTTAGAAGGATCTTATAGAAAAATAACCAATACAGGTGGGAAAGCAAAAATGCATCTTAAATTGTAGACACAACCATCATATGCTTTTATATTCTGGCATTAATGCACCAGGCAATAAACCAGCTGTCCTAAAAATATAGTAAGTCCTTTCCAAGGAAAACCAGAAAACCATCCATATTTCAACCTACCACAAAAATCCTTTTTAACTCAAACATTTCAGCTGGACCTTCTAAAAAAATACACCTGGATGTAATAAAACTGAGGCTGCAAAATATTCCCATTGTGGGACATACCCAGCACATCACAACTTAGAACAATCCATAAATCAATAGGTCTTAAGACACCAGGAGCTCCTCAGTAGCACAGTGGCACAAAGCTGAGTGTACTGGGTTGCTCAGCCCTCTCTAAATCCCTCCTCCACTTTCTTAAACTGGAAGTTGTTTTCTGAATTTGGTAACACAGATTCACATCATGGTATTATTCATGGTCAGAGTTATACACAGCGAATGGTTTTTATGTGGATTTCAACAAAGGCTCACTCTGGCTGACTAGTTCAGAACTGGCTCACAGGAGAAATCTTCAAAATGTAACAAAATTCAGGCAACACTTTTAGCAAAAAAAAAAAGGATTCCCTTCTGGGACATTTCTGAACAACCATTTCTCCAGTATATCTTATTTCATATTTTAGCCACTTCTTTGGTTTTCTAAGTTAATTTTTTGCATATGTCACATTCTTTTCTCTTTCCCATGATACATAATTGTCACTCACTTCAATCCACCCATTTTGTAATTAATCCCCTAGCACACGCATTGCCTAACATGAAATGTAACCAGCAGCTCTGAAGAACTGAGATAGCTGGGGCTGATGGCCTTGGGAGATGTTCACTGGTGTTTTAAGTTGAAGGCAAGAGGCTTTCTGCAGCACTAGGAAAGATATTCAGTTCAGGATACCTTGGATAAAATTCCCACCCCCTTTCTGTGAGCACAGCTCTCAAAGACCTCCCTTAAACTAGGATTTCATAATAGGACAGTAAGAAAAAAAAGGATGATTTAATGATATATTCTACTACCTGAAACCAATTAAAAATAATATATACCATTTGGACACTTCTCCTTACCCCCAAAACCACCACAGCAAAACCAAAAAACCAGGGGGTTATGCATCAAGAAAAATGCAAAAATAGTAAACAGCAGTCTGTTGGATGTCCTTGTGTTCCTCTGGTGTGACATAAGGTACAGGAAGTCTCTTCATGAAGATCAGGAATAACTTTCCCAATCAAGTACAAATCTATCTGTGAATATGTGATCCAGGCACACAGTCAAATGTGCTAATACAGTTCTAACTGCATGGATATAAAACATGCCTTCAATGCACTGCAAATACTTTAGAATGGCAGCTGGGTTTTATTCAGCCTGGACTGTAAACATTACAAATACAAATTTAACACTCATTCTTTATTCTTAGCAAATATTTAGGTACATTCAGCCTTTCATGTACCAAGCAGGTAATTTTCACGGTGTAGACACATGTGGTTTATCTTTTAATTGCTGTATTTTTCCTACAACTGAATGAGATTATATTTATCAGATTAGAACCTGATGTGTCCATGACAGGTTCTTTTTGCTAAAAGAAACACGAAGCAGTATTTAAGTGCTACTTATTCTTCATCTAATTGTCAGCACGTTGTTGGTTAGTTAAGTCAAGGAGAAAAGCATGATTCTGAGCTGAAAGTCACCTTTGATATTTTTGCTACTTGGAACAATTTTGTTCATGCTCAAGAGAGTGAAACATCATCGATCCTGTTTTACTGGACTTCTCAGCAGGGTTCAGTCATGCTGAGACACACAGTTATCCTTATCCTCCCCTCCATAAACTTCTCAGCCCGTCTTGTTGAGATCTGAGCAGCTCATAACTTGCTTGCTCTGCCCCTGCAATTCCTCTGCTTGCCCCCAAACATGGTCGTGGTACAAATGGCTGTAGCTTCATGGAACCCACTGAATCCACCACAGCTTCAGCCAGATGAGAAGGTTCAGTGCTGTTTTAGTGGTGCCTAGCTGGTAACTTTTACAGCTAAGGCATTCACTAAAGCATTACAAAAGCTGATTTAGAGATGAGAAGACACCAAAAATCTGTAACACCACAGAGCACCAGATGTGGCTGTAGCTGCCACCAGTAATCCAGCTCACACCCCACAGCCCTGCAGATCAGGGCCAGGGTTTAGAGATTTGTGGAACTTCCCCTTCAGTGGAAGTACCAAACCAACCCAGCACTGTACACCTGAGGCTGCTCTACCAGAATCTAAATGAGTAAACTTTGTCTTTCCTCTCCAAAGGGAGAGCAGGGGAATGAGAAGTTTCTAGAGATGCTGAAGCAGTAAGTTAAACCACAGTCCTGAGGCATCCTGGGTTTCAGAGCCTTGCCCTGCCAAATTGCTGCCTGTGTAACTCTTTAAATACAGATATTTCTCCTGTTTTCAAATTTACTTTTTTATAATACCACATAATAATTCCATTCATCTCTCCCCCCCCCAAATAATTCTGCAGACAGCCATTTTTTTAAAGCAATTACATTTAAACCAATTTTTAAAGCAATTTACATTACAGCATTTCTGGCTGAAAAAGTCACTTTTTCTTTTCTGAGGAAAAAAAAAAAGCTATTATTAGGCTGAGGCACAAAATTCATGCAGAAAAAGCAATGAACAACAATGTGCCTCATTTGAACTTCAAAACAATTAATTCCATTGTATCAATATTTCTTTTTAGAAAAAAAGCTTTCCCAAATTATGACCTTCTGCTGCCTCACTCTTTGCTATTTCATGGCTGACTTACAGCCTTGAGAAGAAAAAAAAAAAGAAAAGAGGCTCATTACAGAAAAATCGGTATAGCCTCAATTTGAGCAGCACAATCAGTTACTACAGCTATTATTGTGACTAATAATCACATTATTATGAATGAATAGGGGCAAAAGGCGGGTGGTGAGAAATGCAAAGAAAACTGTGTAGTTAAACAGCCCTTGCTATTGGTGGATGACAAAAATAAAATAAAAAAGGGTATCTAAAGGGAGACAGATTTCTATTTTAAAGGCTGCTATTAATTCCTTCTTAGTTCAGATGGACAAATATTGATTAATAATTCTGGCTAACACAGTTACATGGGTAACTTCAACAGCAGTGGCTCTCATGACACCCAGGGGAGAGGAAACCATTAATGTCATCTTGGGTTGGTCAGTTGAGAATATTCTTTCTTTCTTTTCTTTTGAAACACAACAGAAAAGAATGTACAGCTGGGAAGGATTCTCAGTGACAAATGGCACATTTAGAGCTGTCATAAGCACACACTTTCCAATATCATTCTCCAGGATGTGCAAAATCTCCTGAAGGCCTTTTTTGTATGCATGAAGAACTGGAAAAAGTTGACCTAGGATGAAAATATTCTGCTTTGAATCTTTTCACACTTCCAGACATCAAGATATACAGTCAGACCGGGTCAAAGTGTTGAGGCTATAAAGAAAAATCTTGATCCTTTTATCATCTTATAGTGCCTAGAAAATAAATGTATCCACAAATAGTGGAATGTTTAAATGCTGCCTGGTAACTTGCTGTAAAATTCTGACTACTGGCTACTACATGCTCACTACTTTCCACAGTTCCTATAATCACAAGCATATGTACACAAAGAGGTCGTGTATTTTAACAAACTGTGTTTCCACTCCTATGACATCAACAGACAAGCAATAAACTCTGTAAATTCCCTTCCAGAAAACAAGCCACGTATAGAATAAGGCAGTCCTCCAGTCCTCCTCCTAGCAGTTTTTTCCTCCTAGTAGTTTTTTCCAGGCTGCTCAGTTCTGCAAGCTCAACTCTTCTGAAAACAGGGCAAACTCAAGGAGCATCCCCTTGATTACAAAAGGTTTGTTATAAGCACAAAAGATGTATGGGTTCTACTTAAGGTCTTTGTAAGGACATCAAGATACGGTGCTGCTGTTTGTTGTAAAGGCACTCTGCCCACTTGATAAAGACCTTAAAATAAGTGAGGAGGGGAAGTGCAATATCTCACAGAAATCTTGATCTGAGGTCAAATTGCCTGAATCGTTCCTCAGTGGGACTTTATTTTGGAATTTCTGGACTCTTCCCTATTGTAATTTTAGGAACATATTACATACTTCGGATCCTTTTCCCAGTAAGAGAGATTCTGCAGTTGAGTACAAATTGGCAAAAAGACATCCAACAACCATTATTTTTGTTAATTTTACTTTGAATAAAGCTCAACCTTTCCACTCTGAACACTAAAAAATATACATGTTTAGTGGCTACATGTCCAAGAACATATGCTTTATTTCTCAATTCAAAATAAGTAAATAAGGGCAGAAAACCAGGGAAAAAACTGTATCTTTCTTGAGATTTAAAGAACTTTGGTAGGTAAGAACTGCATTTGAAAAAGAAACACATAGGAGTTTCAGATGTACTTAAGTTCAGACCTGATCCAACACCTGTTTAAGTAAATGACTAATATTACTGGATAAAAGGGGCTATGAAATTTATTCTTTTTTACAGCTTCACTCTCCAATTTCCTTGTCTCTCACACTGGTGAAAATGGAATTCCAATTGCTTCTCATTTTGCTGGAAATGCTGCCTATTTGCACGACACTGGCTCAGGATTATCAGTGCATGAGGTGCAGAAGCTCTGGTACTTCATAATTTGGTAAAAACAAACTCCAGATTGTACAGTTGCATTTATATCCTGTCCCTGTTCCCCTGCACTCACTGTCTTCTCTGTGGGATATTGCTGTGATTTTGTTCCATTTGTGAAAACTGAAAACCCCAGACTAAATAAAGGGAAAAGCATGAACCCTGAGGAGAAAACACCCGTGGTCTTTATTTGTAAGCTGTAACCATCATTAGAGGTAGGGAAGCATTTCCCAGCAACACAGTCCCAAACAATGCAGCTTTCCTCAGTTTTCAGATAATGTTATCACAAGATAATCTCATCTGATGCTCTCCATTTCTTCCATGTTTTTTCTTTCCTCTCCTAAGTCTCTGCTGCACTAGCATTGAATTTCTTCACGTTTGGAAACATAAGGAGAAAAATCCTGGCTTTTGCCTACCCATCTCTGAGTGAAAGAAAAATAGTGACCCTCTGTTTCTGACCTGCTGATAACAGCGTTGGAAGAAAAGTACAGCTAGAGCTCCAGAGGACTGCTGGCCTTTGGCACATTGCACATTCCAGTCAAGCCACAGCCAGCTCTGTACATGTCTGTGTTCTCACCATGGAGATATTTTAGCAAACAATCCAGTTCAGTTAAAAGCAGACTAAATCCTGCCCCTGGTTTTCCTACTGAAATACCACTCACATCACAGCTCTTCCAAAACAATTGTCAGTGGCAGTCACTACATATGGTGAGGATGAAAAGCATATTGCACAATCAATAATAACAAGATCCACGTCAAGTCACAAATCAAAAGCCTCTTACCTCAGAAAAATCAAGGACCTACTCTCTCATGCTCCATCTTTCAACTCAGCCAAAGGGAATAATTCAAGGTCCAGGTGTGCGGTGCTAGGGAAGGGAAAGGAAATGGGCTTGTTATATGAAGCAGATGTTGAATATTGTCATAACTGAGGCCAAGTTAATAACATTCTAATGAGCAGTAATAAAGAGTCAAAAGCAGTAAAAAAGGAGAAAATAATCTCTAGAGTAATCACGATGAACTTAACGTATCCAGAGAGCAAAGGGCGTTACGAGGAAGGAGCAGGGGTGCAGCAGAGGGAAAGGTGTGAGCAAAGACTGTTGGATCTCAGTGCAGTTTTTCACTGGAAAGCAGGGAAAATTGACACTCTCAAGAAGACTAAACTCCAAATTTTCATGAAGCAATGGATTTCCTAATACCAGCCTACAACATATTGGTGATCTCAAAAGCCTCTGGTTTTAGCTGGCATAAACAAAACTAATTCAATATCCACTCTTGGTCTCCTTTGATGTCTTTGTTCACAACCAACTTAGAGAAGCTGAGCCCAAAGAAGCAGAAATGTCCAGCTTCACAGCTGTGTGCCTGAAACACCTCCTGATAATGGACAGCAGGGATGAGCAAGGTGTGTACACAGAGGCTTCCTATTTTGACTGTCTGTGGACAGTCTGAAGTAGGGATTATTTGGCTAAAACAACTTTTACAGGAACTAATTTTTATTCACAGTAAAAGCAAGTCACTTTTGTTAATACTCAGGTTTTAAGAGGGAAAATAAATATGAAAGGAAGGCATTATTTGCCTGAGTTGTCCAAGTGCTGTTCTGAAGCATACACAAAAAAACACACACATTCTCACACAGGGTTATGGTGTGTGAGGATTTAAAAATAAATAGAAATTCCAGTTATCTCAGAATTAAAGATTCTTAAATCTGAAGACTTTCACAGGCTGAGGCATGTTCGTGTTTCTGTGAAAATGTGTGCAGAGGGCTCTGCGTGGAATTTTCCCTCACTAGCCTTTGCCTGGTGATGACACAGGGGCTGGGCCAGCACAGCATTTGTGTTTCCATGCCTCACAAACTCGCCCTGTCTCAGGCACATTATGGTCCACATGCCTCTAAGTTGGATGGCAACCCTGACAAACACCAAAACATCTTTATCCAAAAAACATGTGCTTACAAACTCAGTTGTAAAGAGTGGCCTCTGAACTTTGGTGACAACAAGGCTGTTGTCCACAAGGTGAATTCTGTGGCTTGTTTCCCTTTTATGCGCTTCATGAACAAAAGTTCAATTTGTCATTAAAGGAAAAAATGTAACCTGTACACACAGGTCCTCTGTGGGGTCAGGGAATGAAAATATCATTTTCAAAGACAGTCTCATCCGAAGGCTATGGACATCACTGGTGGTATTTCATGGATTGGAGCTGGTTTTGGATCATGAACTATAAGAGAATATGTCTAGTCTCGAAGTGAAAGGGAAGGAGGAGCAGAGAGGCTGTTGTCAGCCTCTGTTCATTTTGTAACTCTCATGTTTATACTGCCATGAACAAATATTCTGAAGTCTCAAGCTGGCAGTGAAACAGAACCATTTCCTCCTGTAAATAAAAACTGGTCCTTCTTTCTTGCTGGGGGAAATTAATTTGATTTGTATGTTGCCTCCACAACTGGAGCAGTGTTAAAAACACCCTCAGCAGAGTGCTACACTGAACCTGGCATCCACATACCACCTGTTAGAAACGTTGCATACTTTTGCAGCAATTAATGTACTTAATATTTAGCATGTGTATGTGTCCAACCTTCCTTTGAGCTCTGATCTGGCCAGAAATTTCTCAGTGTATTGCTGGTAATAACAACAAAGAAACTCCAACACTGATTTAATGCTCTGATTCCTGACTACCATATAATATAATAAGACAGATTTCCTTCTGTGCTATTTTAGAGTTTGTTCACATCAACTGCCTGCAAAAATCTCTAAGCTTTCTCCAATCAGGGTTCTGAGGGCTTGAATATGTTTTTCTCAGAAACTTCAAGGAGAAGTCAAGGTGCTCAAAACTTCTGGAAATCAAGATACTGTATTTATCTTTGACTTTTCAGTCTCATTCATCAGGTGAGCAACTGGCACCAGACTCTGCTCCTAACCACATCCCTATCCCTGTGCAAGGCAGCAGTGCAGTAAGAGCCTCACTTGACACAACTTGACTTGCCAGTGGAGCAACTGTCGAGCCCTGGTTATGTGTTTAATGTTTGTATTTCCCCATGGAACTGCTCAAATCCCATACGCTGTGTGAGTTAGAGGGGCGGTTTCACATCCATGATCCCATGCCTTACTACTTGATTTTAAGTGGAAGGATCTGAACAAAAACCTAAATAAAGATTCAGAGTTTAGTCAACAGCTGTTTGGACAGAGAAGGCATGAAATTGCATGCACAATTTTCTTAATGCTTAGGTCTTTGCCTCTACTCTGCTCAGCGAACTTTACTCTTATGATTCCTAGTGTCATTATATTGCCATTATCACTAAAGCAGAATACTTTTTCATAACTGAAGAGCAATTTTGGAACTAAATAGCTTGACATGGTGTCGTATTTAATCCTAACACCTTCCATAGATGCAAATGTACTCTATTTTGCAAGAAACTAGACAAAAAGCAACAGCAAAAAATATTTAAAGAGAAATAAACCCACTGGAAAAAGCATTAAAATACAGGGAAGGTAAATGTAATTGTTTTTAAACCCAATGTTTTTGTAAGATAAATTCAACATTGGACAGGCTCTTTAAAAATCAATTTGCACTTGCTTCCTCTATAAAGATTTATCCCAGAGAAAAAAAAATCCATTAGTATTAAAGTGCTTAAAAACTTGGCAGACTATCTCCAAAGGCATCAATTTCTAGTGCTAATTACCACTAATTATTCACTCAGCAGTTGTAAGTTGCATTCAGTCCCTGAGGGTGGAAGAGAGATTTGTCTCTCTCCAGCATAGCATGTTTCGTATATATTTGTTTCATGAGATTTTTACATCCAGACATCAAAATAGCATGGACTTGGAGATCTGCAGAACTTTCTGGTCTGTCACCAGGAGTGGATCAAGATTTTCTTTTGGAGTATAAAATCCTATATTGTCCCTCACCATCCTGCATCAGGCATGAGGGGTTTCATCTATCCAATTTTCTGCTGTGTTGTAGAGATTGGACCCTTCACATTTTTTCAGTGTCTAAGGAGATTTAATTTAGCAGTTTTCTAATTGCTCAGGATTGAAGGTCTTCTGTCCAGCCTGGCTGTTAAACAGCTATGCATAACTGACTCTGAGCTTATTGTTCATGATGACAGTTACCAGAGAGGCCATCACATCCTAGATCTTCAATGCTTAGATTGGGACTCATGCCAGACTCCCCACATCCCTTGAAACTTACTCCTTCAAGCACTATAAGCAGCTAATAGACCTGGACACTGGTACTGCTCTGCAACACCCAGAGATGATTCATGTCTTTTTTCACCAAGGTGAGTCAAGATGAAAACTGGAAGGGAAAACCTTCTCGGGGAGTTAAATGCTTCTAGGAATGTTTATTTAGAAACAGTAAATTATTTCATTCACATATTTCAACCCAGTCCAATTAAATTAGTGTTCCCTAATGTAAAGGTTTGCCTTTCTGATGCAAAATTAAACTGAAATGAAACTTTGATTCCCCACCCCCCCCCCAAAAAAAAGAGTAGTAATAGTAAATGAATCCCCAAGTTCTGCAAAAAATGGAGGTTTGAAATGACTGAATTTTCCAACTTGTCTTTTTAGATACCTCTCATATCCCTGTGCTTTGTTACATATCCAAGCAACAACTAGAAAGAAAATAAACAAAGAAATTCATGTTTCTCTATGCAAGAAAAAAATGGGGCTGACTAGAAAAGCTGCTGAGAAAAATATTAATGCAGCAATGACACCCCCTCTGCCCAAGAAAAAAGATAGATGTATGCGAGAGAGAGAGGCAATAAAGGGTCAGTAATAAAAGAAATATATCACTTGTAGAATTGACTAGGCTTTACTTGAGATTTATAATCCATTCTAACTGTGGTAATTTGTGACTCCTGGAGACAGACTGCCTACTAGACATGATATTTTTGTAGGGAACCACCCAGGAAAAAAATACATTAAATGCATGAGCTAAGTTGCTCTTCCATTGTGTTATTTTGAATACTCTTTGTATCAGATTCTTATACTTAATGCCATTAGGTACCAGTCAATGGATGACAAAAGCAGACAGAAGGTGTTAAGTGACTTGCCCCAAAATCACACTAGTTATCAAGAGAATTTCCCTGACACCTTAAGTCTCCTAATTTCTACACTCAGCCTAGCACATCACAACTTCTAGGCATCTCTGTAGCTTTCTCACATCTACAGATCTGTGCAGCCCTACCTTGTATGTCACAGAACACCCTCAGTCTCTGAGGCACTCAGGAGAGTTAGGTGCTTTTCAAAATCTTGGTATTAAGCTCCAACAGTGGATCCAGCACAGCCCATCGTAGCTTGTAAGGCCAGGGTGATCACAGGACAGGGTGATCCTGCACGATAAACTCTGAAGAGGCCAACCCTTTGGCATGACTAAAGGCACATTTAATACCCGAGCACATGGCACTTTTATTAGCTTTAACTAAGTGCTATGTTAATACAGTGGCAAGTTCTGGTAAATTCAGACTAAGGCAGAGCAAGCTGATGTCTCAGAACTTGCAGAGGTCAAGCCTTTGGCTCTGCAATATGGTACGTAAATGTTCACTGAGGTTGTCAGAACATCACAGAGTTCACTGCTGACTCATAGGTTTACGTAGTCATATAGTCTGACTTTAGCAAGAAAATTAACAGAATGGAGGTAAAAGCAAGGAAATGTCACAATTTTATGGTCTCATGAAACCATTGCCTTCATGTGGGATTTGAGAAGGAAGAGTTTAAAGGGTCTGATATCTGAGTTTGATGCAATGTGGGGAGGGGGGATGTAACATGTTTCGTGTTCCTCTCTTTACCTCCATTTTTTGACCAAATTAATTAGAATAATCTTTGGTTTGCTCTTCCCCTTGGCTCAGAGGGAAGTATGTCTTGCCTTGTTAAAGAGTAATTAGGGTGTTCCATTAATCATTTCATTAACAGGAAAGGACCAAAAGTGACTCTTGAGGATTTTGAAAGTCCTTATTGAAAGAAGGAAAGGTGGAATAGTAATACCCTCTGGATAGCACTTTTTTTTGTGCATTTGGTGGGACTATTATTTAATTAACAAACCCTGTACTGGTCACTGTGAATAAATTAAGGGGATTAAATGCAAAATATCACATTGGTTGAACTGATAGTTCCACTCTAACTAACTGGAAGTAGAAATCTGCTAAAAATAGAAATCAGCTGAAGGAAGTTGTTTATCTATTGTGTTTGCAGGTTCCCTTAGCAACATTTTATTTTTCTATAGGACCTTGATTTGTTTTCTTTGAAAGTTAGACTTCTGCACATTTTGCCTGCCCAACAAGTAGAATCACAGGGAGTTAATTACTTTTAAAACAAAATAATATAAATAAAAATAGTTGTTTCTTACACAGTCTTTTCTCCTGTTCTATTGTGCAGTCTAAAGAATTCCATAAAGGACCACAGTTATAGAAGCAGTAAAATTGCCTACAACCTCTGAGGACCTGGACAGCAGAGATACAATTTAACCTGGTGTTTAGGGCTATGGGGAATCTCTCCAAAAGGAGCCCAACTGTAGAATACAATTTGAAAGCACCATAACAAATGCAATTTAGCTAATACTGACATGACATGCAATTAAATAAAGCGAGGACCAAATTAAAATCTACCTGAATTTCTTAAAGCATAGGAGATCATGTATTTGGGATCTACAAATTCCTGGCTATTTCTAGAGGATGAAGAACGGGCTCATAAAAAGACTTAAAGCACAGGCAAGAGGCCTGCAGCAATTCAGCTTCTTGGCAGTCTATTAGTCTGGCTGCAGCTTGGTCATAAAGTGCATGCCCTGTGCTAGTCCCTGTATTGCACACAAACAATACGGATGTCAGATGAATCCGGAATTGAAAGTAGGTTCAGAATTGGCCTGTTTGAAACAAATAATGCTGATACACACACAGATGGATGTAATGAAGATTATTTTATGGCAGCTGAGAAAACAACCATGTGTATTCAACTTGTATGTTAATTTTTGCCAGAAAAGCTACCCCTGGAAATGCTTAAATTCCCTCAAAATAAGCATTCTGGCAATTCTCATCAACATTCTCTAGATGGTCAAATATTTAATGGAGAAAGGATGCTTAAAAACAAGAGGAGAAATTCAAGGCACTGAATTAATGGTTTTGCATGAAATCCAGAACAAGTTTGCAGATCTAATTTGATTAATCTGGATCTGTGTAAAAAAGATCAATTCATCCAAATGGAAACAGGTCCTGTTCTCAGAGCTTATTGAAATAGACTGTATGGCATCAGTTCACTTCACCAGACTCTGATATTTGTCCCTAAATCCAGAAATAATCCAGAATTACAAAACAGCTGGCAAAATCAAGAATGGTGGCCCAAAAAGTTGTTTCAAGCTCCATTGTGCTGATCAGTAGATAGCTTTGCTTCATTTCAACAGCAGCTGACTTTTGGGAGCATTTCTATTGATATTTGCCTAAAGAGATAGTGAACACAATCCAAACTCCAGACCCAGGAACAGTCATCAGAGCCTCGAGAAATATCTTCTCAAGGTATAACTAGAAGGAGCAATCTGCACCTTAAAATACAAGGGAGATCTGCTTCTGGTCCACTCAGTCCTTTTCTCTTCGAAACTCACCGTGGATGGTGATGGTTGATTAAAGATATTTCATTTCCACTGCATTCATGGATAAAAATGAAATTGTGCAATTCCTTCAGAAACTCATATTTATCCTGAATCTTCAAAGAGCTGTCAAAACAACTATTGTGTCAGTATCTGGAATTAAAACTGCTCTGCGAGACTCATTTTAGCAGTGGCCTGATTTTTTTCAGGGGAAAAAATGGAACAGGTTGCATCAGGCCACAGACAGCAGGGAAATACTAAACCATGAAAGAGGTATGTGTTTCAAGAGACAGCCCAAATGTCAATGAGCAGCTTTTCATCTGGGATCAATGATGAACTCTAATGTGTGAGAAAAGGTGTTAGTAAGGGCCAGCAAAATGTGTAAACTGACCTTTAAATTATCTTTTAGTAAATCTGATTCCAAACCATTCTCCTCCCCTTTCCTTCTTCATTTTTATTACATTTCATGAACAAATAGCAACAAATGGGTTACTTTAGCTCTGTGGCAAGTGAAAGAAATGAACCTTTTTTTTTTTCCTTGCCTGTAAAATATTTCAGGGCCATACATATGGACAGGTAACCACTTTATTCCCATCTTCATCAAGATGATAGTAAAGACATCACACATGAATCCACAGTATAAATGTCTTTAGCTGTTACAGCATCTCACTCATGCCATCAGCCTGAAAGAGAATGCCATTTGCCATTGCCAGTCTCCTGCTCATTAGAGATCAAGCAGCTGCTGGCAGCAAACATATGACAATGAGAATTGGCTACTTGGCTTGTCTGAGCTCATCCATATTGATACCTTGTTTCAACTGAGTCAAATTTAGGTGCATCTTGAAAATACCCCTGGTGTCATCACCTCCTAAACCTTTCCAGGTAGTTTGCTCCAAACATTTATTACTTTCAGACAGAAAAAGATGCCCCCATGTCTTCATTTCAATTTAAATTCCATTTGTGCTCTTTTGTCAAATTTTTTGCATTGAGTTATGAATAATGCTGACATTAGCTCCACCATTATAGAGTTTGAGCTCTTTAATTAGATTCCCTTATTCAACTTTTCTTCTGAGGTTAAGGTTTTAAACTAGTCCTGATAACTCATTCTTTTAAAGCTGAAAGCAACAATGTCAACGCTTTGCTCTCATGTTCCTCTTTATTCAAGTGCCACAATATTCTCTCCAATGCATTGACTGGAATTGACTGCTTTGATTATGGGCTGCCCACCCATTCTGCAATGACAGTCACACACACTGCAGAGTTTCCCCCATGATTCAGCCAAGTATTTAATTTGCTCTTTTATTTGTCTCACTTTGGATATGCATACTACAACATATCCGTATTTCTGTACGCATAAAAGCCAGCTCTGATTTCACAACATCCTTTTCTCTTGCTCTCCCAATCCACAATTATTTTCTATCATGCATAACTTGAACTCTTCCATTTGTTTTGTTCCTCTTGTTTTCCCTATCACCTCTCGCTTGCCAAAACCAGCTACCTTAAAAACCCTCAGTTATGTTGCAAGGAAAGAGAAGTGTCAGGACCTACCAGGGTGTTCCTAGGTCTTTTAAATTACTTAGAAGCAGCTGCAGTTTGAGAAGTACCAATAAAGATGATGCTTATGTACATACCATCAAGTACTCTTAAGGAATCTTTTGAAGGACCCAATTAGAAGTTCACCTTTAAAATATGCAAGTACTATTGCTGCCATCTGGCACAGAAGCTGAGGCCAGGCATTGAAGTGCTAAGAAAGAGAAATCTCCATTTCTGCCTTCTCAGCTTTACCCACTTGAAAACAGTGTATCTGAAAATACAAGGCTTAGTTGCTGTATCTGCTGTCTCAATACCAAGTATGTATTCCTTGTTGCTATCACTTCTATCTTTTTTTTTCCCTGGATGTGGATTTTTGAAGCTCGGAGAACAAATCATTCCTGTCATAGGAAACTTTCTCAAGGACACCTTAAGATGTAGACAGTAAGACCCATTCATGTCTCAGTGTGCTGGGAGTAATGCATGAAAATCTCTTTTTATGGAGAATATAACCGAGTCATTTAACTAGGCTGTCCATAAGCTCCGGTAGGCAAGACATTCCTCTATACTATTAACCCCCTAGTGGTTTATAACTTGGGAAGTGATGCTAAGACAAGATAATGTCCAGCCTGTAAAAGATTTGATGATAATGATTCTAAATGGTGGGTATGAAGAGTGAACTCCTTAGGCTATTTTGTAAGTTTTAAAAAGATTTGGGAGGAGGAGAGGGGGATGGATAAACTACACTATCCATTGTTTTTTATAATGCTGTAATCACTGAAGAGCTATGGAATCAGTGCGTAGGAAAGATGCTGTACCAAAACTCAGATTGCAGGATATTGTCTATTTCAAAGCAACTTCTGAAGCGGAAATTAATTTTCCATTTCCATTAAGAGGATCACTTACAGTGTGAGAGAAATCAAAAAATGCAGTGCAAAATGATCTGTGAAATCCCCCCAAACAGGCATAAACAATAATGATAAAGGACAAGCCATGGTTCTCTGGCAGAACTAAGGCAGGTGGAATCGTGGTGTCACCCCTTCAATGACTGCTGCCTCCAGGATAGATATTCAAAGTGGTGACACAAACCAGTCCCTTTGGCAGCTTGAAAAGCCAGGTAGAAAAGCAGAGTCTAACTCTGTCCAACAGCCTCAATATGTAAATCCATTTGTACTCATTATAACCTAATCCTGCTTCTTACCTGCCCTGACACATGGCAGAAAAGGAAATAAATCCATCAAGGGAGAAAAAAAGGCAGGATGTGATTTGTCTCTAAGGAAGGAAATGATGGGATAAATTCCCTTTTTGTGACAGTGAATGGAACTGCAGCAGTATCTCCAGAATTGAAGCCACTTGCAAAATACCTCAATTTGGCCCTTCAAAAACAGAGAGACAAATAAATCAGGTGCTACCTATCTTCAGTGCAAGCCACAGGAGATATTTATTTGGAGAAGCATTCTGAGGAACAAAAGATTTAAACAGCCTGAGCTGTCACAGTGGTGTTAAATACCTAAATTACTGGGGAGGAGCTGGGTGTTCAGGTCCCCTCAGCATCCAAGAAACTCTGTCTCCATGTGTGGATTAGTTTAGACAGAAGCACATATATCTGCTCCTCACACTGCATCCTGGAATACGTGTGAAAGAAGAGGAAGATACTTTGACTTGAGTGTATTCCAGTTTCATTCTCACCCAGCTTGAGGGGAGTGTATCCTGGGATGTTTAGCCAGGACCTTTTCACCACCAAAATAGAAAGTAGGCCTGGCATTGAAAGTGCACCCATGAGAAAATAAATTTATGCAGTGATTGCATTATGGAGAAAGGGAAAGCAAGTACAGCTCTGCACCAGTGAGGGGAAGGAGAGAGAAAGCCTCCAAACGGGTGGAAGGGTAGACAGAAACCATCTCCACACAATACCTATTTCCAGATACTCCCAAGCAAGGATTCTTCTTAAGCTGTACTTTACTATGTCACCTTTTCATTTCATGGTACGCTTGAAGGACAAGAGGCAAAGAGATTCAAGGCAGAGCCCATCTCCTCTTGATAAGTCATAAAATAAACAAAACTACCTCAGGATGTACAACTGCTTTATACCAGAAAGAGCTTCCTTCCTCTCACAAGCTCCTCAATATTAGGTGATAAAAATATAACAAATATACACAAATCTGTCAGAGCTGACTTGTCCCAGAAGACACAGAGCCTGCAGCCCTGGGCATGTGCCCTGAGAACCCCAGCCTGGGGCTGTTCTGGAGCCTTCTGTCTCAGATGAGCACAGCACAGGTAGCTCACTCAGAGCTTCTCTAATCAATCAGTTATGCACATAGTCCTTACATACCCAGGCACATCAGATTTGAAAGTATAATTGCCACAGCAAGACAACACAAACTAGAAATATTAACAAATCCTATTTTTTCACACCCCCCCTTCCAATCGAGAATCTGAATAATTTAGTATGGGTTGGCAGCTCTTGATTACATTTTTGCACCTTTTAAAATTGTCTAAATGAAATTTTAAGTAATTTAAGCAGCAAATGAAAATGACACATCTTTGTGTTCTGCTTGCATAGGAAAGAATACTGAAAAGTGTCAGGTTTTGGCTGCCAGAAGTGAGATTTTTCAGTGTTTTTCTACCAGGACAATGAAATACCTGACACTGCTCCTGGGTACAAGGAGGAAGACTTCTGATGTGGGTGAGGATTGTAGGGCTCAGTCAACACACACAAAAAAAAGAGTAATAATAATTTTAAAATCATGACAAGTTAGTTGTGTGTCACTTGACTTGGTTGGTGGCTGTAACAACAGCAGCCAGCCCAATGAAGGATGAATTTCATGGAAAGGCAGGATTCAGTTTGCAGGAGCATCTATATGATGGGTTATTCAGTCCTAAGTCTATCTGGGGGACTGAGGAAAACCTAATTCCTGTAGCTGGCATAATCTTAAAAGGTGCATAGGAAATGTCATGCAATGGGAATAGCTGTTGCTACCTCTCATCGACCTGCTCCACCCAATGTTGTTAGCTGCCCCTTTGGGCAGTAAGCTTATTATCAAGAGGGCCTTGTCTTCTATCTCTGGAAAGTGATATGGGAGTAAATAAAATCTTTATAATTACTGTTTATAAAAGTTTAGACTGTGCATATACCAGGCAGACATTTTGGGGATACTGAGCTTGGCTGGAGAGTTCATAAAAAGGTTTTTGAACTGTAGTTTTCTACTTTCATGCCAAGGGGTAGGTGTTTTTGTGGTATTTCTAATACAGATTACTGAAAAATTAATCTGACAATTTTCTTTTCACTTTTTTTCCCCTCCCTTGTATAGGAGACCAATTAACTAGGACAAAAAGAGTTACTGCTTTCAGTGTATAGGTGAATTTCACCTTTCAGCTTCAAAACCCAGGGAATACAAAGACGATTGCAAGTGTTAGGAAGCTCCCCAAAATAGGTCCATTGCCATTCTCACAAAGAGGAAATAGAGGATCGAAAGGGAGTGAATACCTGCCAGATCTCTGAGCAGTTTAACCTGTTCTTCCAGATTGACCTCATGCTCCAGGAGGACTCTGGTTCATATTTTATCTTCCTCACTAGGTCACACATCCATAACACAGAGTCTTGGGGATTTCTCTAATCTAAATTGTCCTTCTACTTAAAAGGGAAATGCATAATGTGATCGATATTTTTACCCTGTTAGAAATGGAACTGTCCAACTATAAATAAATCATTTGTATGTGAAAGGCCCAGAGCAAATGAGAAAAATATTCTCTTCTACCCATTACGTCTAAAATTTACAGGTTTTAAATGAATTAATGAAAATGAAGGGCAGAATCACTTCCAATTACTAAAGGAACTTGAGGAATACCTAGCACGCTTTGTCCTTACTATTACCTATTGATTAACAATAGGAGAATCTTGACTACAGGCTGGAAAAAAAAACACCTTTTATGTAAATCACATAGAATCAATGCCTCCTACAGCTGCAACATGAAACTAAATTGTGGATAGAAGAAAGCCTGGATAATTTCTGATAGTAAAAAAATAATACTAGCTATACACTCAAAGACATATATAAGATGCTACTGAAAAATAAATGCTAGAGTCTGGGCATAACTAAAAAAAGTAAAAAGAAACTTATAAGGACTGGCTTTCATCTTGTCTTTACTGAGGTCCCAACTCTTCACACAGTGAATTAATACTCGGTGTCCATATGGCCTTGCAAATTGCAGCTTCTTTATAATTTGCCCTCTTAGAGCACCTTTCATTGAATGGCTTCAAGGACCATTACTGAAATGAGACTGCCTAGCTATGCCTATGCTGTAAGGCAGTTAAGAATTTATTAAATGACTTTTTCTTGTTTCTCAATAATCTAACTAAGTGTGGGGCTCTTTTTTTTTTTTTTAGAAAGGGAGAATGTGTTTTATTAACAAGGATGTGAAAATATCCAGCAAAAATTAGGATATTTTGCTATCATGCTTTTTTTAAAAAGAAAAGAAATAATTGCCAAAGAAATTCAGACTAACACCAAAGGAAGCAATCATATAAAGCTATATGGGAGAACCTTTTCAAACAGCCTGAAGAGTTATTCCCATTTAGCACTGTGTAAGGTCCTTCAAAATATAAATTACACACAAGATGTTAACCCTGGAAATCTAATTTAGTTATTACCTTTTTCTGATATAGAACAAACGAAAAGAAACACAGAGAAGCAAAGAAGAAATGAATCCATCAGAAACTGAAGCATGTCAGCATGAAGCATTGACATTTCAACTCAATTTTGCAAATAAAAGGAATGTTTAGAAAAGGAAAGAATTTAGGAGTGAGTGATGAAGGAAAAGAGGCATTCATTACAAACACCATCATGCAATGCCAGATCTGGTTAAGTACAGTATGTCACTCTCTCTATAGTTAGGTGTTATTCAGTTTAAATTGAGCTGAGTTATGACAGCCAGGAGTGGAATTTTTTATACAGTGCCACAAAAATATAATCAGCTTCCAGAAAACTCTCACTCATCAACCTACAAAGCAGCACAGCAGATTAATATGTGTGGAGGCTGGGTAAGTCCACGATGATCTAAAGAACCACACTTCACCATTCCTGGAGCATACTTAACACATCCTGTTGAACCATAGCAGAATATAGCAGACAAAGTTCTTCTCTAACTGGATTTCAGAATGATTTTTTTTTACAAAGCACAATCATTGCAGCCTAATGGACTAACTTCAGAGTTCCTGGACCAATGCAGTGAAAGATTTGATGCCAAGTGCCTTGGGACCATGAAGGACCCACACACTGAGATCTCATCTTGCTCGCATTCCTGCTGTGTACATGGGGGTGGTGACTAACACAATATAATATAATATAATATCAAATCAGAGGGGAACTCTGAACCTGCACGGGTGATGCTCCCTCATTACAAGTGAAAAACCAATGGCTGGTAAAGGTGGTGGTCTGTGTGTTTTGCTTGCCTGGCTTTGGCAGAGCGTTCCTGTATGCATTGCCTTTCGCCTGCAGTCCATTTTCTGAGACATATTGCAGAATGGCATCATTTGGATACAATTATTGCTGCTGAATTTCAGGTGATCCATTCCCACAACATAGTAAGCATCATTAAACTAACTTCCAAAGTACTCCAGAACTCCTCAAAGAGACCAGCACATCATATAGACCTTCTTCAAAGGACTCCCCTAGGCACTACTCAGGAGCCTCCCCCGTGACAGATAATGCTGCAAACAGCAGCTACTTTGCCTCTCCCTCTATTATCCCAGAGTGAGAAAAAGTGAACGCTATGAACCAGTCTGCTATCATGAATCCAGGGATAATGAAACAAGGAATAATTAAGGTGCCAGAAGTAACATTTGGCAAATATAAATTATAAGTAATTTTTGAACACTGGTTTTCCCAGCTACATAAAACCTCTATTCTTCCCCAATGATATTAGGCTGGTGTTGCAGCACTGAAAGTATGGAATGAGTTCTCAAAACAATTATATTCTACTCATGTTTCTGTTTTGACTTGGGAACAGCAAAGTTTCTGATGGAAGAATGAAGTTGCTTATACGTGTTTACAGACGGCTGTCTATCTGAGTGACAGACATATGTGCTGGAGCAGTGTTAAGTGCTGTCACTTTGGTTTATGGAGCAGTTGCTTTGGAAAGATTTCATTTTAATGCTAAATAAACGAGATCAAACTAAAAATAAGTAGGGCAATTAGAAAGTAAACATTGTTTTCCTTTCAAATCTAGACCAATATTAAAACTTGAAAAAATTGTCGTGTAGACAGAGGAGTGAAGACGACTTTAGTAAGAAGATCAGAGTCAAGTTTAGGAAGAAACTCACCATTTCAGCTGGGGATCTGTGAATATTTACTTATCAGTTCGCTCAAAAGAGGTGACTGTTGCACCTGCAAGTCCATCCTCTGCCACATCTTGCCACCTGAAGGGTGACCAACCAGTATGGGGCATTTTTTGACCCAGTGATGCAAGTCCTACAGGTGATGGAGGTAACATGATGTATGGAATTAGTGTATGTCCAGAAATATGAAAAAATACCCTGCCAGAACATATATTATGTATATATATTTTTGTTTGCACATGGGGGGCTGTGATCCTTTGTCTTTCTGTCAGTGAAAAGTATTTCACAACTGCCCTCCAATACAGAAGGAGATCTGCACCTTTTAACCTTTTTGCAGAGGAAATACACAGTAACAAAAGCAATTAGGTGTCCCTGCAGGAGTCTTTTTCCTCTTATTAAATGTATCCAGGGAAAGCCAGGAAAAGAATTCTCTGCTTTTCAAGGGATATTTTTTTTTCCCCCTTCCCAAAGTGATTTGTTCCTGTGGCTTTCTTGTTAAATTCCCAGTGCCCAGCTGTCTTCAGCTGAAACAGTGTTTATATTCTGAATTTACTGAAACTGGCATACCCAGAAAGTCTTTTTAAATTGTGGAATTTTACAAGAAGGAAGAAAGCCTGAGAGGCAGAATGGTTATTTCAGCAAAATAAATTCTTGCATTTGCATTTTAGTTGGTCAGGAAAAAGAAAGAAAATCAAACCCAAAAATGCAAGGAGGGCTGAACAGCAAGTGACTAACTATTTACTTAAATTCTATTCTAATAAATTTTTATGCTGTAGTGAAAGAAACATGGAAGCTTTTTCTAGTCATAAAGATTATAGAATACTTTCTAAGAGCACGTTTGATAGAATATTTTCTAAGAGCATATTCAACAGAGTCTATCAGAAAATCAAAGATCAGAAAGAATGGATATCTTTCAGGAGTTTGATGAGAACTGGCTTAGGAGGTGCTTAAGACTACTGAAATGAACCAGCAAAAAAAAAAATTGAAAATGTGCAAGAGTGCAAATGTTGAGCCAGTATTCAGGAAGACCAAGTGAAATGGCTCAGCAAAGGCTTGTAAGCTTATCAGCAAAAATCTGAAAAGGAATTCATCTGATAAAGAATTAAAAAGGACTGTGAGTCATCATGGCTCTGTAGAAGAAAGTTTTGCCAGACTAACTGCATTTCATATCCTGGTAAAAATACAAGTACAGTTCATGGAGGTAACACACTTAAAATCCTATAAATGTGATGTTGGGTATTGTAACACACAATATTTTGTTTAAATTTAGTATTGTACCTTCTTAAGTTATGCATTAAGTGGATTAATAACCAGCCATATGGCAGATTTTACAAACCTGTTTTCAAGGAAAGTTGTCATTGAAGAATGGGATCTTAATGCATCACTGCCTACCAGAATTCAATCTTTTCATCAGTGATCCAAAATTAAATAAAAAAATCACTACTGAAAAAATTGGTGGCTGCTATAGCTATTGCTTGAGAGAAAAATTGGTAAGAAACCTGAACAGAACTGCCTGGTAAATTGGGGAACATCAAGCAAAGAACACTTATACACAGCCAAATACAACTGGACATAGCTGGCCACACAAAGGACTAATAGCCTGGAAAGAAATTACTCCAAAAAGATTTGAGGCTCAGAGTGGATACGGAGCTGAAGGGATGAGTTTCCAGGATGATGCTGGACCAAAAAGAACTAATGAAATTTTTATATAAACAGAAGCAATGTGAGTAGAAACAGAAATGTGATTTTTATCTCCTCTCCGAACACTCAAGAGTCTGATAGAGAAATTCTTGCATTCAAATAAATGCTCTACAATAAGGTGCTTAAAAGCTCACTCCATTTAGCTTATCATAAAAAAAAAAGAAAAAAAGGTGTCTTGAGGACGAAGCAGAAGATAAAAATGCCATGTCCTGTAGGTTTTTAATCTGGTGGAGTAAAAGACAGGAAGATAAGGGAATGGAATAGAGGCACAAAAAATTAAAGTAATTTTTTTCATTTCAGTCTGAACGTGTTTTACAGAAGGTATTTTAGTAAGACACTCCTCAGCAAAAGTAGCCTGGGAGAAATCCATGATCTTGTATAGTAGGGGCAGAAAATTTAGATCAGCTTACACCAGGGGCAGTCGTAGGTCAGATCCAACCTACGAGGTACTTCCATCCAACATACCACCCTTTTTCCAAAGGTTGTACACATGGGTTCCTTTAGGTAGTGGATGCTGCTCCAGCAGCCAAAACTCTTAGGTTACACCTCAGTATTTCATATGCCTCTTCTGCTTTTGTGTATCAGTAAAGAAGAAAAGCAGTCACCCTACACTGGGATTGGCACCTGTATTCTTGATACTATACTGCATCCTCTGCAAATTTCTCTGCAAATGAGACAAAACCAGACAACTTTTCTTTTCCTCATGACTGCTTGTGGTCCAGTGTCCAAAACAGTGTTAATTTCCATGTACTTTTAAAATAGCTGCACTATCTGTACTTGAAAATGGAGTATGTAACACGTGTGATGGCTTAGTGCCATATTGTTCCAAGACAAACTTTTAAACCAAAGAAAACACCTATTTTAACATAAATGTCAAATGCTGTATCTTTTTCTTCACCTTTAGACCCTACATAAGGTTTCCTGCAGCCTTCTCCTCTCCAAAAAGTCTTGTTTTCCTGTTAAAGATTTTCTTGTCTGCTGTAACAAGCTGGCTTCCTCTCCTTCCACTCTGTTAAATGTTAACTGCTCTCAGATGCTCTCTTTTTGGCTGAGTGGCAGGGCTAAAATTTGGGAGACAAGAATCCTTCTCCCTGCAAAGGCTATTAAAATCTTGCTTGAGTCCAAGAGGAGACTGTGATAGATCCCATTCCTTTCTTTCAGCTCACTTCCTTCAAAAAGAAGACAACACAATAGCTTTTCTCCACTCATAGTTGAGCAGCTTTTCTATTCGTGCCAGCAGAGAGAGGAAGTAGAACATCCAAAAATGAGATCAGGCTGAATGACATCTGTCTTTACCCTTCAGGGAAAAAGAGGAGTGTTTAAAAATCAATTTATGCATGCTTTTTCTAGAAATTTCAGAAAATATGTAGGTTTGCTTGCACCTTGGGGTGACTAATCCACTCATCTGCTATTGACTTTACCCTGCAACTTGGAATAAAGTCACTAGATTCCAATGACACCAGGTTATTTTATGATCCTTAGTGGCACAGCTGTTGTTTGAAAAGACAAGGATTTAAGGGGAATACTAAATACAGACAAGGAGATGGGCCTTTGTATATGATGGTCATTGGATGAGCAGCTGTAAATAGACTGATTGTAGCTACTGCTGCACAAAAAAATAAGCAAGAAAAGATGTTCTAACAATTCTACTGGAAAGGAATGCTGACTGTAAGAAGGATGTTGGTGCATGAGGACTCCAGGGTACAGGACTGCATTGTCCTGCATCCACTACAGTGGAATATGCTGCAAGACTGTTCTCTAATTGAATGATGTTACAGGAAGGAAATGTATTTTATGTCTACAGCATCTGAACACATCTTCAGAATGTGGTTTATTTTCTATTTATGTAATTATTTTCTGAGCTTATGCAAGAAGACAACTGTGGCATTGCATTTGGATTAGATCCACAGAGCTGATGAATAGGAGATGAGTGTTGTTAGGTCTTGTGTGGTGCTGCCAGCTAAGAATGAATCCATTGAGGAAGGGCCTTTATTTCAAGGACTGATTTGGGAACTGAGGACAATCAACGTAGATGAAAATGTCACTTACTGAAAATAACTAACTTAGCAAAGGAATGGGCTCCTCAGCTATTGCTGAGAAAAACACACTGCAGGACAGGAGGTGTTTACTCACTAAAGGTGACTTGTTGGGTTTCAAATTCCCTGCACTGTGGCTGTGTTTAAGTCTGGCAGCACCACACTGGCTGCACACTACCTAGAGCCTGTCTGGGCAACTGGCCTGAAGGAGAGGTTTGACCACACCTCGCTCCACAAAACCAGAGTCCTATTTCTCTAAGGTTCAGTTGGTGTTGAAAATGAGATGGTAAACATTCACTGAAGTATCTCCCTGGAGGAAGCACTTTCTGAGTTAGATTTCCCCTCCCATCATAATCTAACTCTTCACCAGTGGGAGGAGGTGAAAATGAGCTATTTTACACCAGACACACAACCCAAATTGTTTGCAACACTAAGGAATAAGATCTAAGAAGTCAGCTTGGTTTCTTATTAGTAATGTCTCAGAGTATTATCACACATATTCAGCACCCTGGCATTGAAAAATATCTCAGGAAAGGATTCATCCTTTTGTACTAAGCGGGGGAGGGGGGAGAGAGAGTCTTGGTACAGAAAATTGAAGCTACAATTTTAAGTTTTTTCACCTCTTTCTTTTTGCTGAATTGTACATGAAGAGCTCATAAGTTTCTGACATTATTTCAGTGCCAATAAATTTACTTGAATAGTTATTGGCTAGGTGCTCATTTACAAATATTCAGTATTAAGAATATAAATTGTTTCAGCTGCATATATAGAGTTTGCTGTATATTTGTGTTCCCCAAAATTTAACATTTAGATCAAGGTTTCTGGAATGAACACTGACAGTTACAAATGTGCCTCCTGTTAAAATTACTCTTAGGTTGGCTATTTTGATTAAAATTGCTCGGTTGGAGATTCACAGGAAATGAAGTCTGAAAAAGGACTGAACTCAATTTTGATGCAAGTTCTTTTCAGAACTTAAATAAGTATTCAAGGGGGATGGTGGGAGTGGAAAATGAAAAGTATTCTACCAGCCTTCAGTTCAGGCTGCTGAATAGTCAGGCATCAAAGTCATACCTTTTTCATCAATGTTCTTGATCCAAATGCCATGATGCACATCAAGAGGATATATATTTTGCAATGTAGCTGCACTTCATTAATAAATACTAACAAATGTCCTGAAATACTTTTACTGGGAAGAGACAGCCATCTGTGCTCACCACATTTCATAGATGGCTACAATTACTGGGATGAGAATACTGTTCTGTGAGGAAATACTGACCTGGAATCTCTGGATATCTACTTTATTGGGGCTTTTTTTTTACCCAATCATTGGAAAACCAAAGTTCTCACTCGTACTCACAGGGAGAACTACTACAGGTTTCTCATGACAACTCCAAGTTGTTTCTGCTGTTCCTCTTTTTTTCAGCAAGTTCTTCCAATGTTTCAAAGTCCTCTCAAAGGTTATGTTCTGAAAAGGGGTATTAATTACCCAGTCATTCAACAGATGATTCACTTTAGCATCTTTAATTCCCAGTTGTCCTTACTCCAGCAGCTGTTATTAAAAAGTCAATGATACCATGGTTACTACAAAGGCTTACCTATAGCTAAGGCCAGTGCCTGACTTACAACCTATGAGAACTTTTATTAGAATAACATTTCAGCATTTGTGTGCTGAAAACTGTGTGAATATTTCATTCCCTCCCTGAATCAAAGTTTAAGAATGCCACAGTTCTTCCCCCTACATTAAATAGTAAGTCATTGTATTTTATAATCCATCATAAATGTAAGCTACCAACCAAAATAATTTCTCATTCCAATCACTGTCTCTCTCCTACAAGCTACCACTAAATCTATGTATCCATTGATGCAGTAATCAGTTTGTTCACTTTGAGTTCTCTTCCCAAGTAGAAAAACTATGAAAATATCATTTCCCATTTTAATCTTCACGCTAGTCCAATAAAGAGAAATAAGTAACATACCAGAGAAGTGAGCATACCCTAAGCAGCATGGCAAGGCATGTAATACATCTTTCTGGTACCTTGGTTCATACATGATAGGTGATGAAGAGAAATGGAAATTAATAGAACGTGTATGATTGATTTGTATGTGGGTAATGTATGCATGAACTCACGTGAACACACTCATCTAAGAAGCCATATAAAATATAGATAAAAGTGAACACATTCTTCAGTGAAAGTACAGTGAAATAGTGTATGGATTATAAATGGACTAGAACTAGAAAATAAGGTCCTGCTGAGGCTGATTGCTCAAGTCATTCTGTTTATGCAGGGAGGTTGTCCTCTCTCCAAAGAATCATGCAGAGCATTTCTGGCTTCTAATAACCCGCTCACTACGGTCTCCCAGGTGAACATTCTTCTGCACAGCATGAATGAAGCATCACTGAGAACCACAACAATGGCAGTCTGGGGGTTACTCCTGACAAGTGGGTACCATGCTTTTGTTTTACCTTATGGGGTACAACCATTGGCCCTACTGACAGCCAAATCTCCAGAAGCTACTCATTAAAATGGAGGTGGATGTTCCCACAATGCATCTGCCTTTGATGGGGCTGCAAATTTAGGTGAGCTGGTATTATCAGTACAGTGGATGGCAAGGACTGACTAGGGGGAGAAGGAGATCCAGGATTCAGGCTGATAACAAAATAAGTTTCAAAAATTTTCATTATTTTTTTTGCCCTTCAGTGAATAAAAATAAGAGGAAATGCTCCAGAGACACATCTGGGTTCCAAATAACTCTGTTCCTTAGCAGTTCACAGAGGTGAAGCACTGGCTTCTCTGAATGGTGAGCAAGTGATTATGGTTCCTGTTGATAGAGTTATTTGTTAAAGGGTACACAACACAAAAAACACCCAAACTGTTTAAAGAGGCAGAACCGTATTTCTGGAATATTATTGAGATGCCTGTCAAAGTCAAAGAAATAAAGGAGGAAACAAAAGATATTATTAATAAAGCTAAACTCTTACAAAGCGACTTGAAGGGGACACCTAAGAGACCTGAACATCTCAGGCCTAGAGAAAAGGGAGGATACAATCACACGAACCATATGAAAAGATCCTGAGTACAGTGTGTAGGGCTGGTTCTCTCACCTCAGAAGGAATATATCAGAAGTGGAAACATTTCAGAAAGTGGAAACTAGGCTGTGCAATAACTCTCCATAAAAGCAATAGTAAATTGGGACTATTCAACCTAGGAAAAGAATCATTTGGTGGGATATGATAGAAGTGTACAAAATTCTGAAAGGATGGAGAGGGAGTAACTTTTTACTAACTCTTAACTGTCCGTGTGAGCTGGAACAGGCAGGACTTGGGAACAACCACAAAACCATGGATGAAATAAAAAGGGTAAATGTATTTTCATTACCTCACCAACCAGGGAATCCCCAAAGCAGCACCCAGGCAGACACACACACACACACGTGGGAACCCAGGCACTGCAAAGCTCAGTCCTCGCTAAAGGATCCATCACCCAACCTGCAGTTTGCACCTGTCTTTCAGGGATCCACACAGGAGTAGTTTACCACTGTGCTTTGATCTTCCCTGCACCATGGCAGGAATCTCAGGCATGTTCAGTGAGGTGCCTCTGAATCTATCACAGACCTACGCTGCCTAAACACAGAGGTGCTGCTTGTCAAGCACACAACTAAACAGTGATTGATATGGTGATTGACGTGTGTTTCAACACCTTAGGGACAAGTCACTTGAGCAGGTTTACAATCCCTTCTCACCATTCTTCCATTATTTTCCCACACAATCTCCTTCCCACGAGAGCAGGGGCATCAAGCGAAGTAAGGGAAGGGGGGACTGTTGAAAACTCCAGAAAGGAGGCAATTCCTACCACTACAGGTAGCAGATCTGGGAAACTCTTTGCAAAAAGATGCTACAGATGCCATTTGCCAATTTTACACAGACTCAAGGAAGATCTGGACATTTCATTGGAAGATAAATGAATTGCTTATGAAGGATTAACCAAATTCATCTCTCACTATATATAGCCATACTGTCAACACCGAGACTAAGTAGATAAAGGATTTATTTCTTTACTCTCCACAATACAGCATAATGTACAGCTCCAGGCAGTGAGACTAAGTTCTGATACTAAGAAACTGCTAGCAAGGTATTCCACTCAAGCACAGTGAATAGGCAGGATTAGGTATTAACAGAAGGATTGCACCCCAAGGATGGGTAAGAGTCCTTTTTCAAGACCTAATCTACCACAGTGACTTGCTGCTATGCCCTACTAGCAGTATAAAACCAATTGCTAATTCCAATTTTATTTTTGAGCTAGTTAGTGTGTCCATGGTTGCAATCTGTGGGCAGATGTTTAACTTCACCTAGATAAACTGACAAACACGTATGCATGGAACTAGTTCTGTTAGTTGATGATCTTGATGTTTCAGAGCCATTCCATAGTTTAACCTGATCATGCTTCTTCCAGCTAACCTTGTAACAGCAGTGGCAGATTTAGTATCAAATCTTCTAGGCAAAAGCACATGAACTCAGTCAGTACTTTAAAACCCTGTTTGCTTTGTGCAAGTGGGGATGCCAGTCAGGGCCACAAGCAATTCTAGGAGCTTGTACAGCCTGAAATGTTGACCTAATATAACTATTTTGTATATGAACTTAATTAGAAGTCTAATAATTAGACAACTTCTTTGTAAAGTAAACATGCATGGATTATCATATGAGGTTTAGAGAAAAATTAAAATCAAGTTTATTTTTTAAATGGAATGCAAAAAACAGAGCAATGGAGACAGCAACTTGACATGTACATGATGTGTCAATATTTGCTCTGCACAATTGTTTCTCTGAAGATTAGGAGGGATGGATTTATGGACATGGTAGATAATTTGAGTTGAATCACACTCCAGAACATATTTTTTGTTAGGAGGAGCTGCAGTAATAGATTTTGATTAGCCATTCAATTAGTAGCCAGTACATGAACTCCATTACTCATCCAGTATTCAGGGAGTATATTTTCAATGCAAACTTTTAGACTGAGAGCAAATAAAGCCTTCCAATAGTTTAGGCTTCCCTGAATCATTTCAATTAATTCGGGGGTCTGTAAAACTGGTGTGATTCTGCAGAGCATATCTCCACCCACACCCCTCCATTTAATTCTTTTTTTTCCACAGAGGCAGCTCTATTTCCCCCCTTCTTCTGCATCCTTACCCACTTCTCACAGAAAGATCTTCTAGAAAGGGAAGTTTCTACTACTGAATTTCCCTTTAGCCTGAAAAAAAGTATTAGATTACCAGAGGTGCTTCTTGTACAACACAATAATATTTGTATGTGTTCATAAATACTTATTTTCAAACTAAATGTTTTCTATATGGAGTGTTCCCCTGCTATCCCCCAAGTCTCTCTTTAGCTGCTTATTTCTTCCTAACTGTTTTTGTTCCACCTCGTGCAAGCAACATTAAAACTCCTTTTTAAGGGATGAGTTTAAAGCACCATTGGACTCTAATGGAGCAGAAGCACATGCTTAACTGCTTTGCTGAATTGGGGCCAAGAAAATGAAGTAACTTGCTCACATGTCCCCCCATAAGCCAATTGATTTGGGGACTTTTATCATCGTGAGTTAACACTGGGTTGAGAATAGCTCAAGGCATCCTCAGTGGGAAGGCTCTGGGTAGGGAACTTCTGCCTCGAAGGCAGTGAACAGTCACTCTGAAAATCCTTTTCTGAGTCATTTTCTCGATGACTGTTCAACTCCCTCTGCTCCCAAATTGTGATATTCAGAAGAGCTGCAGCTAAGCCTTAAGACCCACATTTTCTATTAATTGTTGTATATTACTTTAACTGGGCACTCTGTAAATTAGCTGAACACAGAAAAGGTATTTCCAGCAACAGCCATCTGCAGCAATAACACTCTATCTGCTAGATTTTGTATTGTTATACTAGCAAAACAATCTCATGTGTGCCTCCTATGTTACAGCTTGCAGAACAGTGTGCAGACAGAGAAGCTGGCTGTAAACAAGCATGAGATACTGGAAGGAGAAAAGCAATGGCAATAGAGCACTCACAGCAGGTTAGTTTACTCCATTCCTCAGATACACAAGCCAACAAGTTCCATGATGTGCAGACGTATCTCTTAAAAGAGAATTCAAGATAAAAATAAAACCAGTGATATTTATGTAGCAAATTACAGTGGTAGTTCTTATAACCACAATAGAGATACTATTAATTGTTAAGTCTGCTCAACTGCTATGCAAATTAGTGCTGCAACCCATGGAAATTTTATGTTATATAAAACCAGTCCACTTGACTGAATGTGATTTGGAGCGGTAGGAATAGGAAGGGAGGAGAGAAACAAGCAAAATATGTATTTGCTTAACTCTGCTGAAGTAACACACTGAGATGAATTCAAGGTAAATTCCAGGGAGCCATAGACACTGAAAAAATATTCTTACGTTCCTTATGAAGTAATTACTGTGCTTTACCACTTTGAAAACTCCAGTGAAATATAGGCAAGTGTCTTTTTATGGCCAAACTGCATCCAAATTGCTTCATGCAAATAAGCCTGGTAAAAGTAGATTCATTCAGTGCTTGCAAATCCAAACTACTAGATCCAGAACTAGGCTCATCCTGTGTAAAATTAGGTCATTCTCTCCAATAGATGAAGGAATCGACAATGGCTGACACTTTTCAGAACAAATGACATCCTTTTCAAATTGGCTTCATTAGCCTTTCCTGCATACCTGTAAAATGCAATTTAATTTCTTATAGGGACTTCTCTCAACTATAAAATTCATAGGACTTGGCTTATGGAACAATATTTTCTTCTGAGTTCTGATTAAAAAGTATAAACTTAATAATCCGTAAGGCTATGAACAACCTTTGTATTCAGTACAGAAAGCTTTTCAGTTAGCTGGAGTGAGCATTTGGGTTTAGACACTTCCAGTCCATTAAACTAATTGAATAAGTAAGAATTCATTCTTCCAGAATAACCAGTTGCTCCAGGAAGTGATGCTGACAATTAAGTAAGTGACACTCTTTCTTCTGAAGCACAGCCAGCAAGTGTCTCAGCAAGGAGCTCTGCTGAACTACACTCATCTTCCTAGAACAAATCATTAAATGGAGGCTCAGGCAACCTCACAGAAGTACTGTGTTTGCCCCAGTTCTTTAATCACTTCCCAAAAGCATGCGCCCTATGAACTTTTCTCTGACCAGAGAAGGAGGTACGTCTGCATATTTCAACATTATTGGGCAAGGAAGACAGATGAGCTGTCACCCACCTCCCCACATAGTAATGGCTGATGCTGTTTATCTGCGAGTGTTTCTCATTTCAAGAAAGGCAGCTGAGGATATTTAAACTAGGGATATGAAAAAGCTAAAGTGATTTAGCTGGATGAGCTTGAATTTAACAGGATTACTTCTTATTTTTATTAGAAAGCTATAATGTGATTCTGCTCTCTTCTTTTTTTTTTTTCCCCTCAGAAAGGTCATCATGGTAAGAGCAGAATTATCTGCATTCTATAGAATTCCTGCAGCAATATTATTGCACAGGCTCACAGCAGTGTGGCATACTTAACTGGTTTCACCATCCATCATGTGTAACTGTCTACTGCACACTGAAAGATTTCAAAAAACTGAACTACATTTTTCAGCTCCTTGCAAATTAAGAGCATGCAGAGTTCAAGCAAATCCTAAAACCAGCTACCAAGCACAAAAGAAGTTTAGATTAAGAAGAAATATCTGAGACAAGAGTGATTAAAAATGTACTAGAAATAAAACTGCTGCAATTTCCACTTTTCCCCCCGCAGAGGAGGAGGGTGGGTTTCAAAGCACAGTATTATGATTATCATTAGTAGAGATTAATTGCTCTGCCATTGCTTCCTAACGAGAGATTACCAGTCAAGGAATGGACTCTCTTCCACAAATCCTAGAAAACAGAGAAATGGACAGTCACAGATCATGATACCCAAGGACCCCCAGCTGACACTTCAGGCCACGCAGTGCATGGGTAACTGGCAGAGCCTGAGAACTTCTACCAAAAATAGCCACTGCCTTTCGGGATAATCCAAGGAAAAAATAGTTTTGTTCTGTGCAGGAGACAGAAAGATAAGAAGATGCTTTGTATTGAGCAGAAGCATACATCTCTGAGTATCAGAGTATTTTTCTACACAGCACACATGAGGAGGAGTGCTTAGTTTGCTTCTACTCTACAGCTAAGAGCTGCCAGGCTCATTTTGCAGGCTGTTGACAGATCACTGATGCTGAAGGCTGGGCACCAACAGGGGTTGGTAACAGCAGCTGGTTAATGCCATTCAACCTCTGTACATGCCCCTTCTGCATCCTGTTCTCTGAACCTGGTTTTCAGAGTACTACTCCACTTATTTAAGCACAACTTTTTGTAACTGTTTTTACTCAGTAAGGCTGTGGTTATAGAACCAGAGAGAAAAAGATAAAAAGCTTGGCCTTCTGGTTACTCAGGGAGTTAGTTTTTAGGGGAGTTATGCTGAGTTCAAACTTCATAACACTTTAGGAACCTGTTGGATGGAGCATGCAAAATAGTTATCACTGTTTGCTAGACTAGATTCCTTTGAATACCACAATAAATTCAAGTCAAAGCTAGGAGCACAGCTTTCCTTTCTGGTTCTGGGCAACCAAAGAAGGTGCTTGGGCGTGAGGTTTGAAAGGTGTAAGTTTCCCAAAAGAAACTCAGACCCTTGTCAGATCCCTCAAGCCAAGTGAAAACCAGCTACAATAGCTCTTTTACAGCCTGATTGGTGCAGTAGCAACTTAATTTGGCTGATTCTATAATTAAGAAAATACTTAGACTTGTCAGCAACAACACAGCCAGTTTGTTCTAAGTTCAAGCTGCGTGACAAGGAACACAGAGATCTTCAGGCTTCTGAGCTGAGCATAATACATTAATATAATTGTTAATGCCCTCATGTAATTTTTTTCCTCAGTTTTCTTTTCCCCTCCTCCTTTCTTCTTTTCCATTTTTTTTATTATTGAGTCAAAAAAGCATTAGAAATAGCTCTTATCATTTTAGTAGTCTTTAAATTAGGCTGGCACAACCTTAAATAAAGAGATATTTTGTGGGGGGAGAAAAAGAAAATAGAGAAACTGTTTGTAAAACATAACTCTTGTGCCCAAAGGGACATATCATTTTCATATTTTAACTGAATGCATTTTAGTTATTTTGTGTTTTTGCAGCAATCAGTTCACATTATGAGAATAGGGTAGTATAATTATGGAAATTAAGTACAGATTTCAGTTGAATGAACTCATCAGATGGAATTACAGCCTTTCTAGATTGGTCGTCTGGCTTTATGTCAGATGATTTGCATAAAACATTTAGCTTAATGAGAAGTAAACAACAAGACTGCGGAATGTGTTAACCCAAGGGGGTCTGAGCTGACATGTAAGAAATATTAAGGTTGTAGCTTTTTATTTTTTTTTTTTACAGACAAAAAGGAAGCCTTGAGAGCAGATTAGGCACATAAAGGTAACTCTGGTTTGGATCATAATTCTTCATGAGTGGTATTTTTCACCACCTACAGTCATACACTGTAAAGTAATCTTTCAGGTTTATTTACTTTCAGTTGCCTGTAAGCAAAATCTGACATAATCTAGTTACCCTGTCAGGGAGCATTCATGGCTGCAAACATGTCTTTGTGTTCAATAGTTGAATTTTCTTCTGGTCAGTGGCCTGGAACTTGCTCAAATTATGTTCTGGGATACCTAGTTATTTATCCATAACCTCTGGAGGGTCTAATTTTCATTGGGAAGTACAAAACCAAACCACACTTTTGCATCTTTAATCATTAAATGGGGAAATGCTACCATCCTAAAAGCATACTAATAGCAAGTCTACCTAATGCACAGAATATTAAAGGGCTCTTTCTTTCTGTTCCCATGGCAGCATCTACTTCTGGGAGGGGATTCTCCAGGAGGCCTAAGAAAAGTGCATGAGAGGTGCTTTTCCTGTTAAGATTTTCAGGCTCTGCCTGTGGGCTTCTTCCTAACCTGTCACAGCCTGGCATTTCCACAATACTATTAATTCTGTGATTCATTCCACCGTAGATCACCTCTTAATGTGTCTCCCTCTTATGGTAGGATTTGAATGTGGTCAGTTACCATAACTTGGTGGTGTACTTGCACTAAAGGCACCTTGTTCTCTGTCTACAGTACCGTGGGCTGTGAAGTAGAAAGACAGAAGAAGGAAAAAGAATTCCCTTCCTAATGTTTACAGACTCAGGACTTCAATAAGTCTTCAACAGTGACCCTCCAACAAGAGGAAGAATGTGGACAAGAGACCAAGTTAGCACATCTTAAGACACAACCACTCATTAGCTGAAAATTACCACCCTTGGCAGATGGGCAGCATTGCTTGTGAATGTGATTGCTTCTGATCATCTGGCCATACCTGTAGAGCCTCTTCAAACTCCAGTCCCTCTGATTGCAAATAAGGCTCTTGATTACTTGAAAGAAATGTCCACAATTAAGTACATAGCAGTCCCCATCCTCACACAGAGAAAAATAAAAGTCTGCAAAGACGAATGAAGCCCTGTTGCTCTATCTTTCATTTCTCTCACACGTGAACATTTCAGAGAGCAACCCAAATTAGCCAGTAAAGTGGTACTTAGAAATTCTATGGCAAGCATTTTGATTAACACAGTTCTGACTTAAAGGCATGAAATAAACTGCAGTGTTTAGACATCATCCTGATGGTGCAAACCTTAACTTCTTTTTTAATTCTCTAAAGAAAATCACCATATGAGACTGTCTGAGTAGTAGGGCATGAATAATCTTCCACATAGAAGGCAAGGCTTCTATTACCCTTGCCTAGGAAGGAACAGTACTGGGAGAGATGCCTTTCCCCAGTTCATGATTGCCAGTGACAACATACAGAGAAGCAAGTTGCCAATTCATTGAGTTGAAGAACTGCACGCCACATGTTGTGCTTAGATTTCAAAATAAAAAATCATATGGCAGTAGGAGATGGAAAAAAAAACCACTCTGCTTTTGCCACCACATGTGTTCTTTCTACTGCTGAGCTCTCCTTAATGAAAAATTGGACCAGACTCGAAGAAGCAGAGCAGGAGATGAGAAAGAAATGGTGGTGCAGAAACCTAGTGACCCTTGTGTCTACTTGAATACAGAAGCAGCATAGGTAGGGGGTTCCTTACAAGAGCGTGTCTGAATCTATGAGCTTATGACTGGCTGCATTTAGGAAGATGAAGTAAAATAAGAAAACTTTCAGTGTGCTGGATGAATGTTCAGATCTGACGAGAAAAGATGAGCTATAGCAAATTAAAGGCTGACGGTTCAGTGGCCACACAGCCAGCATGAGGAAAACAGGATTGCTGCTCATTTCAGAAACATGTTATATAAAAAGCCTTTGGGACCTGTGCTGTAGCAATTCAAATCAATAGGAATTTTCCTTGCTCTATAGCTGATTTGGTGCTCCATTTTGAAGTCAGACCATGTGCTGTTACCACAAACACCCTGGAGGCTTCTCTCATCCTTCTAGCTGGTCTGATGAATATCACCCAGAAAGAAATCAGTATCAAACCTGCAGTGGTCTCTTCAGAGGAAACTGAAGAGCTCCCTAACTGATCCTTTTTTGAAAGGGGCCCACTCTTGTCCTCGGTTAACCCTGAGATCCAGGGCCATCCCTCCACTGTGAAATATCCCATTGGTCTATTTAAAAATGGGAAGAAAGCGAGTGTCCTTCCTCTGTTACCAGACTGAAAATGATGTGCATTCATACAGCTAGAGTAAATCATCAGCAAAGCCATTCCTCTCTATTTGTAATTCAACTGAATGATTGTTCTTTCTCTTTGCCTCAGTTTATGCTCTGCTATAAACCTGGAGGAGGCCCTCAGCTCAATCATCAACTAAATAAAGTGGTATTTTGTGCTTGATAAACACGTTCTACCCATTGATCACAAAAGCCTTTCCAAAGGTAAATGAGCATTGACGACGTGGTGAAAAACTACATCCAATTACTGAGGATTATAAAATCAGGCTGAATCAGAACATAGGTAGCTAAGTACAAAGTATACTCATACTCCCTTCTTCCTGTCCTTTAGGGCCATCCTCCACAGAGGTAATACAGCTTTGACTCAAAATTTCCTTGAGTAGCTAAAAATCATATTTCACAGCACATGGTGCAGAATTGTCTTTAAGAGGAAGGGATTTCTTGCTCCTAGTTCAGGCTGAACGACTTACACATATGATTACAAACACATCATTCAGCAGAATTTTTAACTCAGTGGAACCTGGCAACAAGACAGCATCTGCCTTGCAGAGAGGGTGATGACAGTGCTCATCACTTGATTGGGAGAAGCTTATCCCTTTGAGATACATTATGTCCCAGCTCCCTGTAAGTTTCTAACACCATCCTTACCTATAACTTGGGAAAAGTAAAAAAAAACCCAGTCTCGTGTGTTACCATGAAAAACTTCCAGCCCCTTCCTAGGAACAGCTCCTTTGAACTGAGCATGATCAGATACAGAAATGAGATGTTCATCAGTGCTCCCTTTGATCATATTGGTGTGGTGTACCCTATCCATTTCTCTTAGATAAATGAGTTTTCCTAGAACAGCTGTATTCTAGGGACTGGAAAAGGGTCTGAAAGAGAGTATTTATGAGGCAGAAAGACTGTTACAGAATTAATACTATTCTCCAACTGTCTTCTTAAAGCTGGCCCCTGTGCAGAGAGGAGTTCAAGATTCAGTAAGGCAGAAAAGGGAGCACTAGAAAACTTAGCCCAGTGATGACACTACTCAGCTGGAATAGTTTGGGGATAAAATCTAAAGATTGTGAACAGTACTCAATTTGTTTACTGCATGCAGCTCACTTGTCCCATGAGCCAGCGTTGGAGCTCCTGATGCCTTTACTAGAGCCTTATCCATCTATGTTCCATAGACCTTTTTTTTTTTAAGTTNGACACTACTCAGCTGGAATAGTTTCGGGATAAAATCTAAAGACTGTGAATAGTTACAACATTTTATCAATTCTGCAACAAAGCTGTAGAGGCGAAGAAAATTCCCTGCTCTTTCTGGAACCAGGAAAGAATAAAGAAGTTACAAACTTGCAGAACTATGGGAAGGAAAACCGTAACAAAACCTGGATCCCTCCAGACCATTCCCCTCCTGGTCTGCTCAGGTTTACCAGGACTTCTTATACCTTCTCCTCACAGTGAGGGATCTGAGACTTCTCACTCTCCATGAGAGACTTGCTCACAGTGCTCTAACAACCTGTTCTCAAGGCAGGAAAACAAAATAGCATTACAGGGTATGTGGCTGCTTTATATTTGGCCCATTAAGTCATAACTACGTTGATAATGTGAGGGGCATTTTCATACCTCTGAAGTATACAGAGCCAATTCATGTAATGCTTTGATCTAAGTCACAGAAAGATTTGGTGTTCATTCCAGAACTTTCCCCACATTTTAGATTATGCCTCTTGTGACATAAACTGCTACACCACTCAGAAAAAAAACAAACAGTAGGTCTGATAATCACAATTTCTTGTTTGGTGCTGTCCGAGGGCGCAGAAGGAAAACTGCAGGTGGAACTGCAAGTGTTAGTTGTTGTCTTAACAGCTGTTAAAACGTATGAAAATAACGTTTAGCTTTGAATAGGCACTGCCACTCCCACACATCAAGCAAACATGGCATTTCTGAAAGATAATTTTACACCCATGAGGAAAAAGAGGGAAACCTCCTTTTGTTTGTAACACATTTTTTTTTCCTCTGGGTGTTTTGACTACAGAGCAGCTCAGCCACAGGGACTGCTTCTGACTTGGCACCTTTGCATCATAAGCACACCCTCCCCAAAGGCAACTACTGTGCTACAGTTTACACATCACAATGCACAGGGATAGGGACTGAGAATCTAGGCCCAGTCTCTGAAAGAAGTTGACCTTTGGGGCACTTTCCTATAATTGAAATCATGCTGAGGTTTTCACTCTCTCCTTACAGAAATCCTTCCTGCTCACTCATTTCTATTTCTCTATGTATTTATCTATCTGTTTGGGGGTGAGGGGATGAAGCATGCTAAAAGCTTACACATTGGAGCAGGACGTGTGGTGTGGGCGTACTTTTGAATTAACTCCTGTTCAACGTTTCTTAACAGTTCCATGAGGTTTGTAAAACTGGTGAAAAAGACCTGTTGATTGCATCTGTTTGTAATTACTGGTTGTGCAATGTGAATATGCAGGATGTATTTATTGAATTATGCTCTGAATGTGAATAGTCTACTGCTGCTGCTTAATTGCCTACTCCGGTCGGTGTCTGACAATGGGGCTTTTCATCTCGTCCCACTTCTTCAGGAAGGAGTAAATACTTTTTATTTTTTTTCATTGAACAGTATGCTGACATTTTGTCAGCTAGAGCATATATTTTAGAAAATATTACTTCAATACCAGTGTTGCTTAGCAAAGTTTAAGGTGAGGGGAAGAACCAGCAATGAGAGACAAAATTACTCAAAGGGAGATATTATGTGCTTCCCAAAGCTGCCATGGAAGTCACTGAGAACTCAAAGGAATTTTGCATACAGTTCTTACACCTTTTACTATGCTCTGTTTTCTCCAAACTAAGTCAAGTTTTCTGCCAATGTTACGTGACGAAGCTTCACTGAAATCTCTGGAAGTGCACCAGCTTATCCTAGAAGCATATGTCATCTATAATATTTCTACAGAAGGACCAAACTCAGGCAAAATGAGTCTGTATGAATGTCCCTCACTCACGTCACAAAAGAAATTTTATCATGTTGATACTCATTTACCTATCTATGCATACAAACACTGCTCGCACATCTTAAACTGGCAGAATTATTTGTTTGGTGGCATACCCTTGATTCCATTCCATAATAAATACCTTTAATACAGATAAAGATGCATTTGTTATACCTGCAGTCATTTGCACTAGTTTAAAAGGAGCTTCAGCAAAGGGCACCTTAGGAAATGGTTTTGAGATATTGACAAATCTCCTGATTTAATGCGTTACCACATCCCACATGTGACCGTAGCAGTTTTATATCTTTGACAATAAAGGAGACATGCAGCCTACTTGAATTCAATTTAGAAGGACTGTAGAACAAGCCAGATACAGTGGAAATTCTGTATCTTATAGTAGTATTGTAGCAATTTTTTAACAGTAGCTGGAACTAATTTCTACACTTCTGACTTACCAACAGAAAACACAACCAGGTCTCCCAGGTATAATTAAATTGGTATTCATCATTCAGCAGTAAAGGGGACCACAGTGCTGTGAAACAAAATCTCTTGCAGAGGGTCTTAGCCCTTCTGTTTCAATTTCCTGAAGGCCAAGACAGTTGAAAGTGTAGAAGCAGACATCCTTCCAGAACTGGGAAATAATTTATTTCTATGAAAGACTGGATAAGAAATAGTATAGCAATGAAAATACTGAAGTGCTTACAAATACTTCAGAGGGATGCTGTGAATTCTGGGAGATGGGGAGTCTACACACAGGTGGATAAAGTTGTCTTTGGAGGAGCTAATCCAAATCCTGCTGAAATACACAGAAACGTAGGTCTGGGTACGTGGATTTGATAATGTCCCCTGGGATCTATTCCCACTTGTGTCACCTAAACTCTAGAATCACAGGCCACAATAACCATTAAAATATTGCCATATCATAAATTGAGAAGTTTAAGCTACAAACGGCTCTTTGGGCAACAGTCATTCCCCTTACACGTTCATATCACGGACACAACCACAGAATTGCTTCTTCCAAAAGAATTGCTGCAAGTAACTAAACACTACAAGTCTTAGAGCCCAGAAACAGATAGAGCTGACAAAGGGATTGACTTGTTTTCATCATCACTGTCATCCTTAAAAGGAAAAAAAAACCAAAACACTGCATTCCTTTGAGTAGAACTCAATGCAGGCAAGAGTTCTTACTTAATGGCTCCATATCACTGCTGTTTCTTGAGCCTTGTCTCTGAATTTCACTAACACTGAAGACAGTGCCAACAAATGCCCTGTGTGCAGCACTGTCATCTGCCCTGCACCAAGTCTGCATGCATTAGTAAAGCAGAAGTTTTAATCATTTATGTATCTGTATGGTGTAGCACTTTATGGCATATTAGTGAAGTATTGATTGCTGTTTGAGACTTGTGTTTATGCATCCTCTGCTAATGAAATTTATGCCAAAGACCCAATTGGACAGTGATGTCAATATACCTACATACAAGGGTTATTGTGTTATATGTGTTCCATCCCACTGTTATTTAGGTTTATGGGAACAAAAGTAGTAAGCCAGTTAAACTATCTTCTAATGACCAAAGAAAACAATCCAGATTTTCATTTTTAAATGCTCACTTCATAACATAAACATCAGCCAAGCAGTCTTTCCCAAATCTTGTGCATTGTCAAAGTGTTTTGGCTCAAAATGAATGCACAAAGAGTGGCTCCTGAGACACAGGCAAAGGCATCTGTTATGCAGCATGTTGCATCCAAAAGCCACCCGTGTGTTCGTAGATAATGCAAAGCATTCACATGTCAGAATGGGTCCTTCATGGGATTTTCTGAAGTTATATCTAAATAATTTTTCTTCCGCCAAGTCCATCTAATGGGTTTTCCAAGCATATGATAACATGATTTTTCTGAGTCCCTGTTAACTTGACTGATTCAATCTGTGGTTTTCACCTGCCCATCTGCTTTGATTTGCATTGCTGTTATTCTTTCCCCTCTTGCTTCAGACAGGTTTTCTTATACTCTTTACTTTCTAGTTCTCTCACATTCACATCTGAACTGGACCAGAATTCAGGTGGGGGGAGATTCTCAGCCGATGCTGCTTTCACAGTCTGTATTGGCTCTTCAGTGTTGATTAGAAGCCAATAACAAGACTACAACAGCCAATACTTCAACACAGCAGCTGAAATGATGGTTATCTTTCACCAGATTTAATAACAGAAGAGCTGTGAGAACAAGACTTCTAAAAATATGTCTCCCAGAGATTAATTCTTTAACTATGCTTAGGTTTAAAAATAAAAATAGTAACAGTAGTAAAAAAGTCCAAGACTATTGGGGTAGGGCAGGAATTATAAAGTAGTGCCGAGGGGAACAGCTTCATTGCTGTCTGAAAATGTTTGGATTCTTGGATACAACAAGAATATAACAAAAGGGATGCAAAACAGGTTGATTGGAAATGTGAATACACTTCTGAATTAAGCACACATGTTAATAAAGCTTTGTGTTCTGTCCACATGGTAACCTCCTGGACAAACAGTCAGAGGAATCCTGACTGATGGATGAAGCAGGCAAAGGATGCCCTGATCACTGCCTTGTTTCCTCTTGTGACTAGGCTAACACACTAATGAAATTCTACTTCAGATTAGAGGCATCCTTCCTGTCAAAGCTAGCAAATATATTCCCATGAAGAGTTTTTGTTTCAACAGCACTATATTTTTGCCAGAGCAAAATCCAACAGGTTCTGCTGACTAGATCGAAGGAAGAAATTTTTTATGCTGAAGGTGGCAAGACACTGGCAAAAGATGCCCAGAGAGGTGATCAGTGCCCCACATCCCTGGAAACATTCAAGGTCAGCGTGGACAGGGCTCTCAGAAACCTGCTCTAGTTGAAGATGTTCCCTGCTTACTGCAGGGGGCTGGACTAGATGACCTTTAAAGGTCCCTTCCAACCCAAATTACTCTATGAGTCTAAGAAAAAGTGAGTAACAATGATGTCAGAGACAAGCAGATGGGTGAGGATAGAGGAAGTCAGGCCTACCTTGTAATTTAAGCTCTGTATCCTTCCTAAAAAGGACTTTGAGACCTTGTTTAAAGGTCTTTGCATCCAATACACAGATCACAGTGATTTAATAAACTCTGAATCATATTCTGGGTGCTCGTGTTGCACTAAAAACTTTGAAGACTCAAATCCTGTGTCCTTCCTAACAAGCCTCCTGACAAAGCTCACCCGTACTGCCAGTATGGCCCATTACGGTGTAAAGGGCAATTTCCAAACAGAGCCATTTGGTTTCTGTGCTGACAGTATTAACAGTGGTGCCAATGCCAATAACACTTTTCATACAGTGGACACCTGTATGCTTGGAATAGGATAGAGGACATCAGCTCATTTCATTCTGGCTTGCGAACGGCTGCAGGTGGCAAAGCTATTTGCTTGCTTACAGCACAGAATGGACTTAAATATGAAGGAAAAGGCTCCATTATTTCACAACCCCTTCCTGTCCCTTTCATATATGCTCATTTAGGACTTAGTAAGACCCAGATGTAAAGTGAAATATGTTCCTCAGAGAAAACAGCAATCCAAAGTGACTTTATACAATTCTGTAAATATTCTGAGACCACAGACATCAGAGAGCACTGCACTGTTTGCCATGACTACAGTTTGTCACAGCACAGTTATCAAATGCACTGAAATAAATTTAGTAGACCCATCTTTGCAGGAGGAGGAATGCTCCATAGTGAAAGCAAATGCTAAAAGCATGGACAGGATCCAAGTTCTGGTTCAGACTCATACATGAGTCCACAACAATCAGTTAAACCCATTCCTGTGATGTGTTTGCTTGGTTGTCATGTTGTGTTACAGTTATTTTTAAAAAACTCAGGCGAAGAATGGACGGGTGGGAGGGCATGGACATAGCTGGATTCTGAGAATGAATGTGAAAAGCAGATAATCAGGCCACAGAGAAAAAGAAGAGACCTTTCTGGAGGCATAGGGAACTGCAACTCGAGAAACTCACTGAATGAAATAAAACCCAGCTCGGAGGCAAGAACCCATCTGCTTGGGCAGAGCGGCATCCTATTGTCGCTCTGTTCTTAAAGAGGAGACAAACTATGTTTAACTACATAAGAGTTTAGGAAAACTAATTTGTGAAGCACTTTTAGACCTTCAGAAAAGAAAAGCTATGTCCTAGCGAGGAAGAAGAAAACAGCGAATGAAATTGAGGGGTAGGAATAAAAAAACCCTAAACAAACACAACATCCTTATAGTTATTTTCTATGAATGGTGTCAGACAATATCCAAAACATGGTTAGCAAAGATTAAAATACTTTTCTCAGGACAGGCAATTACCTTGCCTTGGAAACCGCCACGGTGAAAGAACATTTAGTCCCCATCATACTGCTCAAGTGGCTGCAAATGGAAGAAAAAGGTTCTGGAGGGGTCTCTGCAGTCAGACCCAGGAAAGCACAAGAAAGCAAATAGAAGAGAGAGAAAACTCAGTAAGTTCCATCTTAGCTCTTGTGGGCATAATGGCAGCTATAAAGAAAGACTCAAGGATGCAAAGTAACAGTGGCAGATGCAGAAACTGAGCATATGCTGAGAGAATCATCACAATTCTGTTACTCAGCAAAGACACAGGTGTCTGCCTCTGCAAGGGCACTGAAGCAGGATGCAAAGACCCTGCCAGCCCTAAACCAACAACTTTATGCAGTGCCCTTGCAAAGCTCAGGAGGAAATCTCACCTTTGAAGTGGGACTCTGAGGTGCAGATGTCACTCTGCAGACAGGTAATGCACCTGCACTGAACTGCAGCATATTGCTCAGAATAAGAGTTCTTCCTCCTTGATTTGCATATGCCAAATATGATGCTCTTTTTGTGCTGTAAAACTGCATGTCTTTAAAATATGCTAATTTTTAAACAGGAGGCATGATTTTTCTTTTCATTTCTGTCACATAATGAAGCCAAATTTTCCTAGAAATATGCCCTTAATTGATAGAAAAGTAAATATTTTTCTATAGAAGCTAGTATGAAATAGGAAAACCAGTATTTTTATTCCTATTATTATGTAATCTTAATTAATTATATTTTTCAGATTACTTTCTTTTCTCTTGCTTTATAAAATGCAGAACTCTACTGTTTATCTTGTTATATCTAAATTAGCAGCATCCCCAAGCAGGTGTTACATTTGGAAGACAGCATATTGTAAGCAATTAGAGAATTGTATGTAAATACATAATTTGTCTGAGGAAAAGAAAGCTCTTTGGTGTGATTAAGTATCATTTAAAAATTTTGTGGTAAAAAAGGTAAACAACTTGCAAACTGGATGATGCAGGATTGGAAAATGTGCTTCCCTGAAGGATCAGCCCAAGGAGCACATTGTGTGGCTCTCTGTCATCAGCTGGTCAAAGTTGAGGTCTGAGTGCACTGTCTCACTTTGAAATCTTCATTCCCAACAGACTTTGCTCTTTGAGGAACCGATGAACTAGAACATGATTACTTCTCCACTAGCTGTTCCTTAATAAGAGTAGATATTTGTGGCACACACATACCCATGCTCTAGGGATGCTCTCACTGGCTCAGGATGAAAGCAGCTGCAATAGGAAGCATGAGAAGACAGGGAATGCACAAGCAAAGGTGAACAGATGTGAACTTTGGTTGAAAGTCTGCAGATGTTGAAACTGAGGCCATGCAGAGTTGTTTTTTCCAGTAGATTTTACCAAGACTTTTGTCCTCTTGTAGGATTAAAAACACTCTCCACTTGATAATACCAGGAAGGGAAGAGACATAGCCTTTCAGACAGCTGCAAACACCTAATATCCACCCACAGATTTATAACTTGGCTTATAGACCCAATTAAAACTCTGCAGGAAATGTGTGAAGGACCTTGGAAAAACTCCTGCACTCCACAGCACTCCAGTGAGAGTGTAAGTAGAATTATCCTCGTATGACTACGCTGTGAAAGACACAAAAGGAGCAAGCATTCTCTTTGCCTAGTTTTAGGTGACCACTGCTTTCCAAATGAAGGAAAACGCCCACCATGATGGATCTCTCCTGCCAAATGACACATTTTATCGTGAAGCACAATGAAAAATGAGTGATTTTTATTCTTATTTTTGCCACTAAGTATTGTAACTTCACGGGCTCTGTGGAGACTTGCCACTCTAATTGGACCCTTGAGGCCATAAGTAGTTGAAGTCACTTATCAAGAATCCTACATCAAATAAGCAGTTAAAGCAGAATAATTGATTTTTTTCCACCCCACTGTTTATTGGCATTGTCTGGTAGGCACACTGGTGTACTTGTAGCAATCTTCTTCAGATCAGAACTAGAGAATTCCATCAGGACTGAAGTTTCCCCTCTCCCTCAAGTCAGAAAGCCATCAACCCAGTGATTGCTACAGCCAGCAACAGTGACCACAGCATAACCATAATAAAGCACGACCATAACCATAGCAGCAGATTGTAACTTTGAGTTAAAAGACTGCCTACAACCAATACAGCCTGCTTAATCTAGGATAAAATCCTCCAAATCAATTTTATTTCTTTTAGGACATATGAAAGAGATCAGTTTTCCCTTCTGTTTACCTGTGTTAGCTACAGGTTACCTGTCTCAAAGGACAAGAGCTCAAATCCAATAAGTGAAATTTCTCTAGTGGAAAAGCATGAGATACCATGTTAGATCCATTTTAAATATGACATTTCAGGATTCAGAGTTAAATATTTGGGTTTTTCTTTGCAGACCATGAGATGCAATGAATTAACTGACTTTGTGGTATACTACTGCAGCTGAGGTGCCTTCAGTAGCTGACCTTATTCGTTTGAGCTTAGCTTGGGTGTCTGTACTATACCTAACTTTGCAATACAAATATACCCTGATTTGATCACACAAAAGTTGTTCTGGAAAGATATTCATTGCCCCTTCTAATAACAGAAACTGCCCTTCTTTCCCAAGGGCAAAAGTAAACCTATGAGGATTTTGTTGGCCACCTCACAAGAAAATGAAAGTAATGCTGCAGTAACTTAGGAGGCAAACTGGTAAACTTGTCAGTCTCAAACATTCACACTTTCTCCAACCAGCACATCGAGCTGGTTTCTGGAACTAGGCTACAGCAGTGCTTTGAAGGGTATGTAGTGATGTCATCTCAGGATTTCTACTTGCCAGGAAACTACATCACATGCATGTCTGTCAAGAACTGGGGGAGATGCAAGTCTGAACTACTGGCAATTTTGAACCTTGGCTGAAAAAGCTACACTCTCCTTTTACTTTGGAGCTTTGATTTTGCCTTACCTTCACAGATTGCAGTATTGCAGATGATGAATAGCATATAGCAAATTAATATTTAAGAATTCAGCACTGAGAGGTAATTACTCAGCCAGCACAGACTCGCATTATTGATGCTTGGCTCCTTAGGAGTTTTTTTTTTGGAGTGCCTATAAACTAAATTAAGACATTTAAAACATTATAGTAATACACATCATTAGTTTTCCTGATCTGCATATTTTAGCAATTGTTTATGTTATGTAGCACAAAGAGCTGTTTCTTGCACGCTATTGCTGAGAAAAGCTTGGACTCAATTATCTGTTTGTAATGTCTAATGAGAGAGTTTCCTCAGTGATGCTGCAACAGGTTGCAGGTAAATGTGTGTCCTTTGTGTCCCCTAAAGATGTATACTGAAGCGTAACGCTCCAAAGCTCTGGTTTTCTTATGACCAAGTGCCAAACTTCATCCCTAACTCTTTAGAAAAGATCAGAGAAACTCTGTGGGATCTGTCACATACACCAAAGTACAGGACACATTCCTGATTCAGGGGCCAGGAGCCTTAGCTTGAGTCAAAGGCTGATGTGTCTGAGAGGGTCCATGGTGAATCTTGCCAGGACAGGAACAGAAGGAACACTTCAGCTGACAGAGAAAGCCATACTCTTCAGCTTAGTAGTACAGTCTAGCACAAGACAGACTTGTTTTCCATTCAACTTCTAGAGACGTAAAGTATGGATAAGGGTTTGAAGATTCCAAGAAGCAAGATTGGAGTCTTGTTAAACTGAACATATCTGCCATACATTCAGTGTCCTGTGTCCAACATGAAAATGAGCAGCACAATTAAATATCATTGCTTCTCTGGCATGAAGAAGATGTTTAGAATGATAACATGCATCTTTGTAGAAAAATGAACCATCCTAAGAATCAAACCTGGATTTTGTTTTCCTTTTTCCCCCCTCCCAAATATTTAAATATCATCACAAATTCCAAGTCCTTCTAAGCCAAGGAGTTTTGTCCTGGCTTTCCTCACCCAGAACTTCTAGAAAAATATTTAGGTTATCCATTCCTTATGAGGTGAAGTTAAAACAGCCCAGAAGACATGTTGGAGAACTGTGGAGACATTCTATGGAAGGGATCTCAGGAGGTCATGCAATAAATCTCCAAGAAAGGTTGGGACTTGTGTAAGGTTGCCAAGGACCTTATCCAGTCTAAAGTCCACCCTCCGCTGTAGGTCACATGCTCCATCTCCCTTCTGAATTACATACTACTCAAAATGGATTTGGTGCCCTGGTTAATAAAGGTGTCTTGGGAACCTATTTTATTTGCATGCACAGGGCTTGTCTGTAATGAAACAGATGTACCTGGAGTTTCCAATCAGAATAACGTGTTTGCTCCAAAAGTACTGGGGCCAAAGTGGAGAAAGTGTCACAGAAAGATGTTCAGAAGTAGAAAACTTAGAAGTGCATAAAAACCACAGGAGAAACCTACAAAGAAGTTGCATTGTGCAAGAGATCTGTACCAGTTTTTGCAGAAGGCCACTGACAACTGGAGAAATACTTGGATTTCCCTGCACATACTATTGTATGTTGAACCAAAAAGACACAGGCACTGGTCATAGTTAGTTGAATGAGAGAATTAGGATCCTGAGGGCCTTATGTGGAGTGGTCTTGGGTTCAAGCCAGGTAGAATTGGAATCACATTTGGACCAATGCCACAGGGCAAGAAGACTGTGCAAAAATAATTACACCGACAATATTTTGCACTGTTAAGCAACAAAGGCATGATTTTGAGTGTGTAATGTCCTTTCATTTGTAATTGATCCAAATGGGATATCATTCTTCATGAAAAGGGCTTGGAGAAAGGCCTGACAAATTGTCAGCTTTGTGCTGTACCTACATATGTTCCACAGCATACAAGGGTATAATCTTAAATTAATGCATTTTATAACTCGAGAAAAATTCATCTAGTTCTGTGGTGTAGAACTGAATGGCTGCACTTGGCAGGCATTTGTAAGCATTTAAGACCTCTCTTTATAGGCAAAATAACAAGACTCATCAATCCCATATTGTGCTCTTTGCAAAAGAGCAAAACAACAAAAATTCTGAAATTGGAAATACCATTTGCAAAGTAACCTTGCGTTAAACAAAAGGCTTTAATTGGCCTTGTTAAATTTTATCTGAATAGATGTGCAACCAATAATTCAGTAGAACTCTACATCAGCTATTAGTCCTCACTCAGCCTATCCACTTACCAAGTGCTGCTTTATTCTATCTCCTGGGGCTTAGCTGTGGAAGTTTCTGTTGTCACGATAGCTTCATAATTCCATGTTATGATCATGGGGAAACTAGTAATAATAATAATAAAAAAAAAGACACCTACGCTTGACACTGATGCCCACACAAAAAGGCAAAGATCCGTGAATCTGTTTTGTGTTAAAAGGTTTGCTTGAGACAAACGGCAGGTTCACTGGGGAGAGGTACCGGAGCTGCAGGGCAGTCTGGTGGGTAACAGAGCCATCTACTGGAAAGCTGCTGCTGTCTGCTCCTGTCCCAGCTCGCTCACCTGCTCTCAGCATCCTCAAAACTAACCCCGCAACATTCGCATCCACCTCTTATTTGCTGTCCTTCCTCGTGCTGCGAGGTAGAGGTGAATGAATGCTAAACCTCGTTGTTAGTTTCCACCTGCCTAGTAAGGAAGGGGAAGAAGGAATCTCTGCATTCAAGATGGGTTTCCAGAGGAAAAAGGTCCCCTGTTTTTGTGAGCTGGTAGCTTACTTAGGTACATGTCCTGTCCCTGGCTGCACTCCAGTGAGGTTTAAGAAGAGGAAGTCAAAGCAGGAGAAATGTGTTGGGTTGCAAGACTGTGGCTTGTTTCTGACAGGAAATGGAAAAGTTTACCCTGCTTTTACAATGCACTTAAACTTCTTTTATGATGGTTTGATTCAACAGTGCTGAGAATCATTCTCTCTGCTTTGTTATAAGAAATATTGAGTAATCTCAGCTCCTACCGAGGAGGGTTTTTTCTTATTCTTTCTTTTATCTGCTTTTTTTTTTCCCTGGGTTTCTCCTCTTTTTCTTTTTGAAAGCTGTTTACCTAGCCAGCCAAGTGCTTTGTCTGGGTAGCACACAGTACTTTTCCCCCAACAACTGTTTCCTGTAGTAATTTTAAAGGTCTCAGATTAAAAGATTTATGTTTAGCCCCCATAAAGATAGCCAAAGCTGCATTTGCATCTCTCTTAACCAGGGTGCTTGGTAAGTGAAACAACACTCGTAAAATGAAGCCGATGGCTTTTCGTGTCCAGCAAAATGACTTGGAAAGACAATAACTCAACAAATACTCTCTAATCTGCTGTGATAATGTTTTTAGATTTATATCTGAGCTTACCACTAAACTGGTCTTTCCCTGCAATAAGCCTTCATCCCATGAAGAGGTCCAATGAAGCTGCAGCAGCTCTGTGTAAACATGCAATTATTAACATTGCAAAGGCCTCTGTTCTTCAGGTAACTGGGGAAAGAGAGAAACTGTCATTTAAACCCAGCTACAAATAGGTCACCACATTTTAACTTTCTTTTTATTAAATATTATATGAGCATATCTACATTATATAAGTCTGTTTACTATTCCATGTTACACGTTATTCTTTTTAAATAATTTTATGGAACCTGTGGGACAAAGTCCTCCTCTGTGCTCAACCTAAACTCTTGTAGACTGTAAGGAGAGCTGTGCCAGAATAAGGGCAAACTGCAGGATTTGGATCAATACAACCAGGAGCAATGTGGAAGTTTCTACGGATGCAGCATAAATAATTATGTTCCCTGGGAAGCCATCCTTTGCACCCCACAGCAACCATAAGGACTTTGTGGCAGTGCACAAATCCAAAAGGCAAACTGTCGTGAACCCCAGAGAGACTGAACCAATAATTCTGCTTTGCAGCTCAAATGGCAAGTCCATGGAAACAAAGGAACACACACTATCAGTGAAAAGTGAATTAGCTGCTCTTTTTTTTGAAGGTGCATTTTGAGAAATGTGTCAATAAACATTAGAACTGTACATACAGAACTGCCTGGCAGCTACCGATTGCCCACTGCAGGCACTCTGCAGTTAGCTCTGTTTAATTTGCTTCTTACTCTTGAATTTGACCCTTTATAGTTGGTAAAGAAGCAGTATCTGTCTTACCAACTATTTGCTATCAAATTTGCTCATATGTCTTTGGCTCTAAGCATCCAGGAGAGCGTAGCAGTCAAATTTGAGACCAAGGACAGCCAGGATGAAATCTTAACTGCAGGAGTGAAGCAATGTTTCCTGTGATGGGAGAAGTGGTGGGTGTGCTCCCACAGCATTTGGGTAGGGGACTTGACCCTGCTGAGCAGGGCTGACTATCAAATGTAAAGGAATAGCTACTGTAGGTTACTGTTCTTCCTCTTCTCCCCCAAAGCAATGTGTTTCCTCTGTCTTTTTTCCTCCCTAAGCTCTTTCCTCCCACAGATGATGTAGTTAGAGGAAAGCTGGCAAACTCTCTTTCCAAAACAGAAAGTGTTTCTTTCCACCAAATCATTTCATCTTGAAAAAATGCATCTAGACTTTCACTCCATGGAAGATTTTTCTCAGAACCATTTTACAACCATTAAAAAAAAGTTTGGTTTTTTTTTTCCCCTTCCCTTAAAACCTGAAATCGTGATGAGCTTGTAATTAACCACAGTTTGTAGTGGATTTGTGAAACCATTATGCTGTACTATAAGAACATACACTTTATCAACGCTTGAGCATGGTCTAATTAATAGAGATCGCATGCAGCCCATTAATTAATGCAACATGGTAATCAAACACCCAGAAATCCTGCTTAACTAACCTCTGGTGTACCCAAGGGCAATGCATTCCCTGAAGATGTGGTGTGTCACATTGCTGAGTGGAACACAACTGTGTTACCTCCAGGAGTGGGGTACTTGGGCTTATTTTGACAGAAAATGTACAATAGCAAAGAATATATTTTTATGCATATTTCAGTGCCCATGAAAAATACTGAATTAGCTTTAATGGGAAGTTAATATTTCCTCCTCATCTTCTTGCTCTAATTATCCCCCACCATCTCACCATCCTCCTGTCATGCCCTTGCAGCAGGGAGTAGGAAGGTCCCCAGTGACTCGGGTCACAGTTTCACAAAGAGCTGGCACCACAA
>VWZY01011396.1:609144-647256 GCA_013399075.1 Chloroceryle aenea | reverse complement strand
AATAATGGATTCATTTGTCAAAGGTGCTGATCGATGGAGGTAGAGTCAGAGCAGGAGAGACTACACAAGCTGAAAAGAAATGGTCACCAAGCTACTGCCTCTGCTGCTCCCCAGCCATGAAACAGCGTTCGCTGCTCAGGCATTCCTGGGCCACTTATCTGAAATCAAACGACATTGGGTATTAAAAGTTGGAGATACTGTTCAGTGTGCAGAAAACAGACACGTGATGATGAAAAGGGAACATGGACCGTAACCAGGCTCCTGTCTGCAGCCATTCCCTCTTCACAAGGCCTTTCATGGTCTCATTGGGTAAAAAGGAAGGAAATGAAAAGAAAACCATTTGCTTCAGCTGGCAGGGGGGAATCAGGAACAAATTGTCCTTAAGCATCATTTTAAGTGAATTAAAGTAACTAACTAACTTTAATGATTGCTTTGGAAGAGAGAGAATCCTTCTGTATTTTACAACTCCTGCAGTTCTAAATGGAGGAACAAGCAACACCTACTTTTCCTCAGTTCCATCCTGCTCACTCTTTAGACCACAACTCTAACTATGTGGTATTTTAGTCCCCACCTCCATGCCTGTGTGAGTCTGAAGCATGCACAGTCCCAGCACAATCCATTCATATTCAAGATACCATTTTGATTCCTAAGAATTTTACAAGCTTTAGATTTTTCCCCTTTACAAAACCAATCCAAAACCCTCCCCCAGAAAAATATGTAATTTTTTTCAGTTAAGCAGAGCAAATATGGAAATTTTTGGACCATACAGATAATGGACATGAACAAAGGAAACATGAAAAAATGGCAGCTAAAAATCAATTTCCAGACATTATTATTACATGCATTCATAAAATAGAACTTCTCTTAGGCCTAATGAGATAGGTGTCTGAAAGAAATAGGCCTACAAGAATGGAAAGCTGTGTGGCTTGTCTCTAGAACAGAATTTTCACCTGTCATTATCACTGATCTACCAGAACCAGCATCTCAAGGGGCAAGAACTCTCCCTAGCCTTCCGTCTCCTTCCTACAGAGGACCTGATGATCCAGAAGGCCTAATGCAACAATAAATTCCATGGTGTCCTTCACATAATGCTCCTTTTCACGGACCATATGCCCACACTGTCATTGCCCCCAGCATGGCAGCGCTGGGCAGTGAAGGACAAGAGTACAACTTAGCAAAACTTGCACGCACCAAGACACAATCAGTGACTGCTACATAAAGCCAACCCCATTACAGAAATGAACTTCATTTAAACCTTTGTCTCTTTGCATATTCATTTGCAACAAAACCACTCACCAGTATTATGGGTATGGTGCATTTTGATGGAACGAACTCTGTTTTTTCAAGAAAAAGAACAGAGACTCCAACTAATATGGAAGGAGCTGACTCACTCATGGCTACTGTGTGCAGAGAGAATCTGCACGAATGGGAGACAAGAGAGAGTGTGTATCCCACAGAGTTCTCTGCCAAACCACCCCGGGTAGAGAGGTTCAGTTTTAACAAGCCAGCGGGCCTGGCTGTACCGCATTTAACCTCTCCCAGAGAGTTCACAGCGTTTCACTGGGCAGGGAGTGCAGTGAGCCCAGCATTCTCCTGTGGTCTCCTGAGCAGAGCTCTGAAATCCGGCACACAAACCATGTGTTTCTCTGTGTCAGGCCTTCCAGATCAGTAAGCAAAAGAGGAGACCGTTGTGTGACAACTGTTCAACATGCAAAGTGCAGCTTCAGCTGGAGCCGATAAAGGCATCTCACCATCATGTTTTCCCCTTCCTTTGTGATCTTTTACAGTCTCTCTCTTAGGCTCGTATTTTTGGACACAACTCAAGGTGCACCATGTGTGTTGAGGCTTGTGCTATTTTGAACAGTGAAGCAGAACCACCCACCACCATGGCTAAAATTCAGATTAATTAGGACCCCTCTAGTCTCTGCTTTCTGATGATTAAAGGCTAGAGATAGCCTGCAGAGATGACACCTGTCAGCAAGAGTTATCAAAATACATTAACCACACTTTTAGTGGGGGTTGGTTTGTTTTTTCGCTAAAGGAACCCTTCTGTTTAATTCAAGCAGTTTTAAGTACGACCAGCATCATTCTTCAGCAGCAGAAGTTATTACAAAGCTATAACCCATTTTGAAAAGGGAAGACAGCAAGGCCAAATTAAACTGGCAGATTTGGAAATTTAAATTCAGCGGCAGTTCAGGTTATACACTACACTTAGGTAAAAAAAAAACCCACCCTAATTCTATTTTAAAGGCTCACTTTCCACAAATGGCTGAGCTGTTTAAGTTAAAGTGAATAAATACCTAATGAGCCATTAAAGTCTATAAGACTGTATGGCCTCCAGGCACTGGTACCTGGCTTCAGCCAATTATAGTTCCATAAGATAAGATGAAGACATCAGGTTGTTATTGGAATATATAAAGGTTGAGGACACTGTTGATAAGTCACTACAGGGTGTGATAAAATTTAAACTGTTTAAAAACTCACAATGTGTTTTGCTAGACACATTTTTACTGCTAGTTTTTTTCCCCCGTAAAGTCTAATCCTTTCTTTGCACAGCCTTGAAAACTACACTCTGCAATATTGCATTAATACCAAAAGGTGATTTGTTTCTATATTTCCACGTTTTTAGCACGTACTCTGGAGGTTATGAAATATTAATGGTGACAATTCCTCAACCATGGCATAGAGAGAATGGGAAGGAAAAGAAATAAGGAAATATCTTTAAAAATAAATAAATAAAAGGAAGAAATAAAAAAAAAGAACTAAAGCAACCATCCAAGAGACAAGTCATAAATAGTGAAAGTTATATTTGCCTTTAAGCAATACTGATCTTAGGGAAATTACTCACACATGGCTCCTATATATCCATACTTACATTATTCCAAGCTGAAGAACTCAGCCTATTCATAATTAGAATTTACTACTGCTGAATCTGTTTATTAATCTTTAATTATTTCCCCCACAGAGCTAAGCATACAAGATTTGAGTATAGAAGCCACATACATAATGAGAAACATGTGAAAAATCACCCTGAATACACAGGCACCAGTCCTGCAAAGATTTGTGGATATGCATAATTTTCATCCCAGTGGTTTAAGTTTTCCAGGGGGAACTTTCATTTGTCCTCTCACTAATTCACCCCTAAGGCATCTACTCTTCCAGTACCTCTGAAATTTATTAGTCTTCTTTTAAACCCTACAGCAACACTAAGCCTGCCAACAGTCAGGCCTGGCTAGACTTCTGACTTTCACACTGACCATAACATCTTGGCACACTCTACACTCTCTCTGAGCCTGCTTCTCCGTCTCCATCTCTCTTCTCTTGGCTTTACCTGGAAGACTTTTGGGGCAGAGATTGTCTTTTATTTTGTGTGTCTGTGCAGCACTTAGTGCAATAGCATCCTGATGTCTCTCCAGGGTTCCTTGCTGTTACCCAGCTTAACTAAGGGATATTAAGACAGGTCATCAGGGGGCTGTTAATGGGATGATTCTCAGAGCCCAGGGTTAAGCATATGAATAAATATGTACAGACCAAGAGGCTGCCTGATGGAGCAGCCTCAAAACATTTCATTTGTTAAAGTCACAAGGCCTTTTAACATGAGAAAAATCTCTCAGCACAATTTTCTTTATGGCTTGCTGTCCTATGACTTACGTAGCAGTTTTTTTTTTAAAAATGATGATTCTGTCCCAGGAACTACCCTAGAAAAGCCACAGACCATAGTATCATTTTACAAGCATATTATAAACCTCCCAGACCGATCAAGGTTTCTGACAGGCACATTTACACACTTTCATTCCCCCTGCTTTCTCACGTAAACGTACTGAAGGTTAAAAAGCAGACAACATCACTGGCATAGCTTTATTTTCCAGCAGCATAACTTGCATCAAGACCTGTGTTCAAACACTGAACTAGGGAGTACCTCTCCTGATCCTCTCTTGTGCCCTGAGCAGAGCTTCAGGCCACTGCTCCTGAATTATCACCTATGACTAATTCAGTGTCCCACTGTCATAGTTCTATTCTGATTTGGCTCAGAGTCACCAAAGGGGAATAATCTTTCCACTGATTTATAGGGTCAGATCCTGAGCTTGAGTCAGCCATTGTAATTCAAGTGACATCAACAGGAATAAGGTGTATTTTGTCACTTTAGAGGCCAGGACAAACAAGCACAGTTGTTGCACCAAATGATGTAACTGTGCCTCAGTGCTGCAGCACAAAAGCTGCTTCTTTATTTCCCATGCACACGTTCCTTATCAGCGCTGCAAAAGGTGCCTAACTCCAAATTTACTTAAGCTTGTAAAATCCAGTATATCATAGTACAATAGAAATTCCAGGACCCCGTGAGAACGTTTTACTGTTCAGAGCTGCATCTTGCCAATGAATATATATGTATACTGGTGTCTCAGGAGGGAATTTAATGAAGCACTTCAGTAAGCATGCAGCTCTTCGTGGCTGTGCAAATGAAGGGCTTGGAAAATACACTACCAATATTCATCCTGTAAGATGGCTTCATTGATTTGAATCTCCTGATTTTATACCTACCCCTTTCATTAATATCTTGTGACTGAGTTCCTGACTTGGCAATGGTTTCCTTTATGATGCTCCAGTCTTTCCCTTAATGGCAACTCACCAGCCCTGAGTTTGTTATGGACATGGAAAAAAAAAAGAAGAAAGAGGAGAGGGAAAGAAGTACAACGATCATATCTCAGACAATAAAGAGGGGCTGGAAGTTGGGGCATTTGACTACTTCCAAATTACTTTTGCATGAGCCCTGCCTTTTTGTGTGTTAAAGATTGCTCATAGCTGCAAATTAAATGTTTCAGTATTCTAGATAACGGAGACCCCGCATCCTAACGGCGTTTGGAGTCATGACTGGGTAATGCAATCTCATTATTAAGGGAGATTATTTTCTTCTTTCTTGATTATATTTCCTGGTTATTTCTTTGCCTTTTATTTACTGTTACTATTGTTTATTATAAGCACACTGTTAGCTACAGGCCAAGAACATAATTTAAAACCTGCTTTGAACAGCTGTGTGCTTGTTGGCCTAAGACATATTGTTTTTTAAGTCCCAAAGTATATTAAATATGTATAGGTGACAAGGAAAGAGCGTAGCTCGGCTTTGGAAGGGAACACTGTGGGATGTGTAAATTTTTTAAAGATTATTACAAATACTTTTTGTAATTTAAAGGATATACTACCCATAGGTTGGACACAAGTGTAAGTAAATTTTTATTACTATTTTTAAAGGGTTCATTCTTTGCTGGGAACAGGTAGAATAACTTAAGTGGCATTTAATAACAATACAGGAAAATGCATGTTTAATTTTCCCCAAGAAAAGAAAGATGGGGTTTTTTTTGGTTTGCAGCTATGAGAAGAAGTTTAGAAATTAAAAGATTGCAAGTATAATAGTAATCTCATATAGCCTAAATTATAATTGCACTACAATTTACTGTCATCAGAATAATGTAACGTGAGAAATACCTGGAAAGCCAAACTGAGCTGGCTAGGGAAAACCTTCCCATCTGGAATGGAAGACAAAGAAAAAGAAATCAATTACTGTCTATCCTAAACACTCTGATGGGGGTGAAGACCTCAAATATTTCTCCTTAAACTGTTGACCTGCTCTGTTGTGGATCTGCTTGGATGAGGCACTGGAACATTGTTGGGTTTGGAATGGTCTACCAAGGCCCTAACAAGTCACCAAGGTCTGTCAGAGTATATAGTATCAGAGTAAAACTCCTTTCTATTTTTTTCAGTCTCCAGCTTTAGCAGATGAATCCATACTTGATGCTGCTGCTTCACCTTTAGCTTCATGACAATGTTTCAAAGTTATATAGCAGCTTTCATTCCAGGATCTCAGTGTACCATCAAACAGCATTTATGGGAGTAAGAACAGAATGCTGCCCACTTTGCAAAGGAGCCAAAAGAGATTAAGTTAATTCTGAAAAACCACTCTGCAAATATTAGCCGGAAAGAACTGAGGAAACAAACTCCCCCATGCCAGCCTGCTCCTGTAATCCAAAGAACTCGGCAGTCATCATTCCCATGCTTATGCTCCTAAAGCTACATTTCACTGCTGTATTTGCCCATGAAACAGGAGCTCCTGTTTGCTGGATGGAAAACCCAAGCAGTGATTCTGCAGTTACAGGGATTCCATAAAACAGAACTTTAAGAAAACCATGGGAAGAAAGGTTTTCAGTTCTTTGCTGCATGTTCAAGAATGCCTGTCCTCAAATCCATTACCTCTGTTGAGCAAGCACCTGTTTATTTTCAAAAGCCCAAAGGAGCAGCAAAGAAAATGACAACAGATATCATCTCTTCAGATCTAAAGAGATACTGAATAAACTTCTTAAACCACCATTTTAATGTTAGTTCCCTTTTTTTCTTGCCTTTAAGAGCTGTGAGAGAGCTCTCAAAGGATAATTTGTATTCCTGCAAACCCTGTTTTCTGTAACATCCATAGAAAAAATCTCCTCTGGTATTGAAGTTCACCAGACTGGGCAACAGGCAAGCCTAGGTCTCAGCAGCATGGTGGAATGATTCGGGTGCCTGATAGAAGATAAAGGCCAGTGAGGTGTTTCCTGTGCCACTGACATAGAGAGCAAAGGATCAGTCTCATCCCTGATTGCCACTTCAGCCTTGAATGAGAATGAATTGTGATCTGTGAGCACATTACTCAGCTGGAGCCACTGAGCTGGAGGGTTTAGAAGGGTGGGCTAGTCTGTGTTGTCACACTGTCCCTCCAACCTTCTGTCCAGCTGGACACAGACTATCTGCACAGACCAGGTCCCAGCAAGTCTGACCTAGGCAATGCCGACTTAAAATTCTCTAATCTCCATTTTCCCACCCATAATTAATGACACTCATCAGCTGTCAAAGTCAGTTGGACCTACAGACCATACCAAATGCACTTGAGAATGTCTCTTCTAATGAACTGATGAAGAAAACAGGGTCACAAAGATGTAACCAAGGAAATTTTTGTCCTTGGATTTTCTAGATTTGCTCAGATGTGTTCAAAAGAATTTGCCCATCCATCCATTTTCTCCAAATCTCTTTCAGGCAGAACCTTCTTACAGTGACAGAAAATGGTATCATCATTTAACTAGCACCCATCAAATGCAATTCGCTTAGAGCAGTGCAGTGTCTCACAAGCTTTAAATAGACTGAACATTCCATCTTTGTGAATTATATATTACAATCACCTTACAAAAAGGTACATGGAGACATTTGGGGATTAAGACTAACCAGACATGGATTTCTGTGGCTCAGTTGGTCTGCTTTTTGGGGACACCAAGAAAACACCTCTCTTCTTGAGTTGCAGCCTCTGACTGATTTTGCTTTACAGTCTCTTTATTAACCTGGACATCTACAACTGGTTATTGGAGATTGCTCAAAAAAAAAAAAGGAAAAAAAAAGAAAAAAAAAGAAGGGAACTGCTGAAGCTAATCCAGGAGGGAAGTGGGAGACATATAACCACAAAAACCTGATCTGGCTTCTAAAATACTATTACAGAAAGGTTTGGAAAGCCCTCTGAACTTGAAATAAAATAGATAAGCCAAGGAGAAAAAAATAATACACTTAAATTAAATATGGCAACGACAAATAAAACAACAGACAATTTGTTACATACTATGGATTCTGAATTACACCCATTATTTCTTATTATTGCTCCAGGAAAAAAAATCACAGTGAAGGCAAAAAAATGAAGTTAGCAATGATTTTTCACTCACAAACCTTTCTCCAAGGATGAGTTATGAAGGGAAAAAATGTTGCCTGGGAGAAGAGAGAAAGCAAGGATTATGTACGTTTGTGTATTTAGTGAGACACTTGCACCCACACTTACTCCACTACAGCAAAACCATTCACCAGCAGTTGCACACTTGTTTAAATCTTGTCCGAGTATATGAAAGAACTGTTTAGTCAAGAGGTAGTAAATGAACATATTGTGGTTAAAACTGCAGCAGGCAACAAGAGAGGATGTGGTATGGGGTAAACCCTTCCCAGAGTTAGACTAAACTTTTGTCACGTGTGCCCCAGGTATACCTGGCGTAATTGCTGGAGTGGTTGCACACACTCTCCACGTGACTCTCTCTTTCCAGGAGTTTATTGTTCCCATGCACTGAACAACCCACATAACCCACTTCTGTGGTTTTATATCTTACCTGAGGAAAGCTGAACACCAAGATGCTCTAAATATCTGCTGCTTCACAGAGGACCAATATCACTAACACCGATTATTTCTATAAAAACGGGTATGGAATAGGCTGAGGTCTCAGAGAAGAGCGAGCAGATGGGAAGACAGGCAGCTATGAAGAGGTGTGCCATAATTAGAATATGAGAAGGTATCAAACACAGAATGGGAGGGGAGGGAGTGCAATTAGCACAGGTTACAAAGTGCTGATTTTTAAAGTAGTTCAGAAATACCGTAGAGTGGGAACTCAAGAATGATGACAGCATTTGGGGCAATGGTAAGCTTTAGATGAAAGGATCAATATCACATGAAGCAACAAAGCATCATACAAAACAGTAGGTACAGAAATGCAAATAAGTAAATAAAGGCTTGTGGAAACACAAAAAAAAGAACATGTGGAGTGAGCACACTATGTAGAAAGCAGAACAGCTCAAAACCCAACAGAAGCCAGCACAAAATGAGGTTGCCATTTAATAAGTTTGTACCAGCTGTTCAGTGGAGGATGGAGGGATTATGTTTGTTATTTTATAAGCTCAATTGGCAAAACAAACCTTAGAATCTTTGGGTATGTTTGTCCACTGCAAACAAGTATAATAGTACATCTTTTGCAGAGGCATTGAAATGAAGCAAAAAATGTACTTTCTGCCTTTGAAGGTGATTTAAAAAGGCATGGATCAGCAGCCTCAGTACCAGTCTGGAACCCTCCCAGTTTACCAACAGCCTAATGCTATACTAGAGCAACCAGTGGCAGCATGTATGCAGGTTTTGCAAAGGATGAGACACAAAAACTCTTGGCCCAGTGGTGCTGGCCAAGACGGAGACCTGGCAGAGCCCTGGGTAAGGTGCTTTCCCATACACATTGACTCCAGCTTCATCGCTTGTCCCATGTGATTATCTCCTCTTTGCAGAGGAAAGAGAATGGCAAACACGGATTGCCCCTATTATAACTGGTAGGATGTCAGCTTGCTCTGATCTGAAGCCATTTAAACACATGGGTTGTACCCAAGTTACCTCATCACCAAAGTTTATGAGCCTCAACCAATCATTTCATTTATATGCCTGTTGGTTTTCCAGACTGGAGCTAGTCTGTATCTGCCCAGCTTGGAGTGCAGACAATGGAGGCTGCATTTGTCTGATATAATCATCAAGGTACATCAGTAATTAAGTTAAAGAAATGGGACCACTCATCAGCTTAAGACACACAGCTTGCTGCACTGGAGCTGATAAAGCGAAGACTCTGAAAGATCCCTTGACAGCATGTTTAGTCTCACCTAGGCCTCCTTCGGAGGTTTGTTTGGGAAATATCTTGTGTTGAATTATTGATCATATAAATAAACAGAGATGGAAAGAACTGACATACTTCCAAAGTGAAAACAAAGAATGGAAAGGAGGAAATGGTAAAGCATAGAAAAGCTGAGGTATGAAGCATAGGCATTACCTATATGCAAGGATATTTGTGTTCTTCTATGATGGAATAACAGCTTTATGCCTTCTGGCTCATGTTACTACTTTGGTTAAATCCCTTAAGCAGATTAGAAAGAGTTATGGACGCTACTGGACAAAAAAGCCACTACAAATACATAGTGTGTGTGTTTTAGTATATATAGCTACCAACAAAGCACTGTCACAGGACAGAAATACGTGGAGAAGCAGATTGACTTGGATTCACAAGGGAGAAGTTAGTAAAACAAATGAAGGTTTGGGATTTTAAGATTTACGTGTTCCCTTCTGATGATTTCCATGCTCAGCTGCTCCCCATCCCTTTGGACAAATTTCAAGACCGATTCCTTCTGTTATCAAACAGTAACCCCAAGCCACTTAAGGAAGGATTGCAAAAACAATCTTCATGCTGCTTCATTTCATATCTTCACGTGTCTTAATAGGTTTTTTACACTTACTGAGTTATATCCTAGTCAGGGTAAACTGGAAAAATCCCACTGAATCAAAAAGGTAGTGTTAATTCCTCTAAAAATTCCTCTGATTTCCACTCTACAGCTGGTATTTTTACAAAGTAAACATATTACATTCTTCCACACTTCTCCATTCACAAGAAAGCCTTCAAAGCATAACCCAGACCACTCCTACAATAATCCACAAGGAACATAGAAAACCTGAACATGTACTCGCATCCTCTCCAGAATCTTAGAGGTGTGGATGGGTTTGCCACAAAGCATTACATGGGGTTTTTTGTGTTAGAATTCAAAAGGTATGTTTTGTTGGTGCCTCCAGACATTTCTCATTTTCCACTTCAAGCAGTATTTATCAGACCTCCTCATGCTTCTCTAATTGGATTGTTTGCCCATTCGCAATGCACAGCAGCATTCTACTCTGAGAACAATACATCCAGACAAAACAACACCTTGTTTAAAAATACATAAGTACATTTCTTGTTTGAGCACTGAAAAAACAACATTTCAAATTCCTCAAGAAAAACTTCAAGGACATCCCAAGACTCAGGGCAGACTGATACTGACCCAGCCAAAGTGAGACCTGTGCTAAGCTTCACTTTAATCTAGTTTTCTCCTGTAATCACCTTCTGCTGACACTCCTACGTCAATAACTTTGTTCTTATTATGAAAGTTCCTAAGACCTCTTTGCTATATCCTGAAGCTCCTGTATTCTCCAAGAAGTAAAAACCCTGAAGCCTAAGGCACCAAACACGACTGAAAACACACAAACCACTGTCTCATTATTCAGGGGGCGGGAGGGGGTATATACACCCCATCAAAGTGATTAAACAGTCAGTGGTTTTTAGAAGATGGCACTGCAGCACTATTGCACAGAAAAGATTGACTGTCTGAGTAGTCTAGAAAGCAATCACTAAAGTAAGCAGAGCAATGCACTTACAGGGCACAGCAGAAACTGCACCTATGAGAATTGTAAAGGCTGCAAACCCTGTAACGACCTACAGACCTCTTCTGAGGATTTCAACTAAGACAGCCTGGTTGAGATTTGGGGTAGAACCATAGAGAACTGCAGTGGGAAGGTGAATATTGGTATGAGAATATTTGGGTGTGGAGGCACACCCCAAGGAGAACACAGCAGATCTCACACAGCCTGTGTCCAGATTAGCAGCTCATCAGGGCTCCAAAAAGGTTAAAAGAGGTATGTTCAAAACCTGCACACGAGCACCAGTCTAAGAAGACCCCAGGAGGCACGGAGGGAACTTGACAGCTGGTACCTCACATACATTTAGAGTCAAATCATAGAATCACCAGGGTTGGAAGGGACCTTAAAGATCATCTGGTCCCAACCCCCCTGCCACGGGCAGAGACACCTCCCACTAGATTCAGGTTGCTCAGAGCCCCATCCAGCCTGGCCTTAAAAACTTCCAGGGATGGGGCTTCCACCCCTCTCCGGGCAACTTGTTCCAGTGTCTCACCACCCTCGTGGCGAAAAACTACTTCTTAAAATAATAGTCAAAAAACCCAACAACCCCAAATAACTAAATAAAATGCTGCTGCTATTACTTTTAATTATTCATCTATGTCTGTATTTGGCCATGACTGTCTGCTGCACTGCTGATAGAGTTGCAGCAGTATTTCCTACACAGTGTTTGAAATAAGATCTGGATCTGCACTTTAATCCCATTGTCCATTATGACTATTTCCTGATTTCCTTGGTTAGTTATTCTGTAGAATTTCTCCTCAAACATCTCGACACCTTTTATTGCCAGGACATATGTGACCACTCCAGGACAGTCTGCCACTCACAGAACGAGCTTATGAAATTTGCTTGCTGTGTACAGACATGCCCTAGTGAGAGAAGGTAAATATCATTTTTCCTTGCTTTTTTTCTCTTCTTAAAAAGGGCAATTCCCTGGAAGTTTGCAGTAATATGCCATAGTTTCATGTGAAGAGCTCAGCTGAGACTCTAATATGTCAGTCATTTGATTGGCAGCATGCAAGGAAGAATGATTTTTCTCTTCCTCACCCCATGTCCAGATGACAAATTTCTGCTTATGATGCTAGACACTGGTAGGTCCTTAAAGCCAAAATATTTTGAGGACAATGTTGACCCCTCCTACAAAGAAAACTAGCAGATTCTAAACTGGAGATACATCCCTGCAAACCCCTGTAACTTTACAAGCCTTTTTTTTCATGCAATGCTTAGTATGCAATGCAAGTAAGCACAATACTCACCAAAAGAACAAAACTCTTGTCATGTCATCTGAGAAAGAATCTCTCTCTTCAAAAAGAGGCTCTCCTCTGCTCTGTATGAAGTCGGGATTTGATCACAAAGTCAGGATTTTCAGAAGACACAAGGAAGGGCTTTTTCACATAACCTTTACCCGTTCCAGCCATGCTGGCTGAAGAGGTTTGTTACCTGCACTCCCCAGCTGCGTTCTGGTATCCTCTAGCTGGAGGTTGGGACCATTTCTGGTTTGGCTCAAATAGTTTAAATGCCAGCGAGGGCTTCAGAGCCCTGAAATACTTGTGAATATTCCTGTCAGCCATTGAGCTGGAAGGTCTGACAGGAAAGTAACTGCCTGAAGTGATAAGGACTATGTGGGTGGATAGCACCTTGAGGAAAGAGAGTGAGATGTTAGGGAACGTGGCATCCAGCTCCCATGAAACTTCATTAAGGTTTAAGGTAACATTTCTAGGACCAGCTGAAACTGTCATTTTAACACGATGCTTTAGGTTTTCAGTTTTACTGCTCATCTATATGATCCTGAGAGCGTCTGAGAAGCATCATACAGACAAGAATAACAGGAATTAATCACTTTGATAATATACGTGCAAAAAATCCAGGCCCTCTTGAAATTAATATCAAAGCACATTCACCAAGGGCAGGACTTCCAGTTACTGGATGTTCTCTAGAATAAAGCCAGTGGCAGTAGATCAGTGTCAGGGTAGCCACAAATGACTGCTCTGGCAGTGATGGAGCACAGGCACTTTCTGCTTTTTGGTTTCCATATTCTCTTTAACACACACAAGTGATGTGCCTTTCTCTGTCTTCTTTGCTTTATCAACCTCAGTTAATTCCCAGTTAACACAGATTTTTTCAGTCATCCTCAGCAGACACTTATTTAATCTTTTTTTTTTTTTCTTCCTTTTGAGGTGGAGGGATAAGAGCAACAAGCAGTGATGGAAAGAGATGGAGAATGGCAGAGTAACAAAGCCCAGGAATGAATCCTGACACTGCCTTATTCTTACACTAAGAACCTGATCAGAAGTAACAGAGTAAAACGTACAGTACGGAAACATTCAAAGAGCAGAGGTGTTTGTAAACTCTTGAATACACTTGTCAGGTAATTCTCTACTGTGTTGCATTTGTAGATGTGTCCTTATAACTGTTTCAGAACAATGGCCTTTACATATGCCATGACTGTGTTTGGAACATATTTTTCAGACATATGCCATTCAGTGGTGGTTGTTAAATGCTCCATCCATAAACCATTATGCTCTTCTATATTGAGGTTTCACTGCAACAGGCAGCTGTTTGACAGAGAATAAACTCCTGGGGACGGCAGCAAATCAAATTAAATATATCTCCACAGAGCTATCATAGAGGGTTGCATGGCTTGATAGGCTGCATCAAGAGCAATAAGCACACAAAGGAAGAGCAAACCTGAGATAAATCAAGATAGACCAAATGAGCAAGCAGACAGACAAATCATTATTGGCTCCATGAAAGTCATTAGGAGTTCTGATGTTGATTTCAATAGAACCAGTATTTCAGCTGTCTGTCTGGGAGCAGGAAGTTTTTGATCCTATAACAGTCAGAGAGGTTATCTAATTATTGCTCTTTCCTCACTTTTGTAAGCTTGGTTATGGAGAATAATATTCACTGATATGCCAATAAATAGGATCACCGAGGAAAAATAACCAAGTGGAGCATGCTAATAGTTAAGACTTTGTTCACTCTCTTTCCTAATATTTATATTCCTCATAAAAACCTATAATCACTCCAGAGTTTACTAGGGGCTTAAGAAAGAAAATTAGTACTTCAAGCAACAGCCCCAAACATGTATTCATCTCAAATATTGGGCTATTCTCCTGAAGAGCTTTTCTACAAACAAGACAATATGCATGTTTTCTTTCCTTCCACTTTGCGATTCTGTAGGCATCAAACACTTTCAAATACATCCTGGTAGCCTATACCCACTCTGCATTAGGCAGAGGGAAAACACCAAAGGAAGTGCCAACACAGTAAATAAATTCCTCTTATTAAATCCCATTACATTATCAACGGCCTCAGCATAGAAGTGTGCACTTCAGGGAAGTACAAAGTGATATCTTCTATAAATTTTATATCAAAAACCTGCTCTTTAAATACCCCCTATCTCAGCCACTTGTTTTGGCCTGAATACACTCAAATCCCTAAAATCATTTCCTTCTGGAAAGGAAATGATAAATCTATGGAGAAGTGAGAACAGCCTTGTTCTGGTTTAAAAGCATTCACTCCTACATCATATGTTCTGTTAATGCTCTTTATCAACCAACATTTCACAGGCTCCTGATCAAACTGTGTAACTGGAATTTACAGCAGTAGCCTTCTTTGGGTTTGAGATTTTTCTGAGTTCTCTTATCTCAATCAGATGTGCGATGAAAAAGAGACGAATATCCTATCCTGCTCTGACTCAAAGAATAATTTCTTGCAGTCAAATAGAACCTTTAGTTTTTCACCATGGATCTGTGGAGCATCCCTCCCCAGGCTGACGGGGAGAAAGTAGGATGGAGACAGCAGGCAGATGTCCCTTGGGAGCTAGCCCAGTACTATTTTTAAACCCCTGTACCTTCACCTGCCTCTGTCCAAGCCAAATGAGCCCATTCTGCTTGAAAGTTCCTGTGCAACTCTTAGACCAGTGTAACTGTTGGAAAAGATTTTCAGCAAGGAGGAAAGTCCCAGTTGTTTCCTTCAGAACAACCTTACAAAGAATTTTGCTCAACTGTGTATTAGTGCTATTTCAGTAACCTTCTTCCCCACCCCAGTGCTTGGGTGGAGAAACTGGGAGATCACATTGTTTCCATAAAGAATCTGTCACACATCTGTCCTGATTTTAAGCCTCTGAAAATCTTTGCATGTGTAGGCTCAGGGGAAAAATAATCAGAGAGTGAAGCTTTCTGAATCATTAGGCTGTCCCAGCATGCTCCATTGCTTGGGATTCCAGGGGCTGGAGAAGAATTCCCCCTACAGCTGGCTGTGTCCCTGCCACCCAGAGCAGTGTTCAGCACTGGCCCCTTTGATGGAACACAAACTGTCTCCGGGGATATCTGATCCGTTGTTGGTCACCAAAAGAAAAAAAGGGCAGGGGAAACCTCATGAAAGCAAAGCAGGAAGGAGAGGGGTGATTTAAGGGCATCAGTGGGCAGCTGGGAAGCAGAGCTCTGATGTTCACCCACAGAGCTGAATGTTCCTGGGGCCTCTTCCCATATTTTCTCTAAGATTCTGAAGAACCAGTCCCAGCTTTTACAGGCACAGGTGGCTTTGTTTCCCCTCGGTTTTAAGTGTCAAAAAAGTGACAGCTGAGTCCCAATTCATAAAGTTGTCAAGCAGCATAAACTACATTCAACAAACAGAAACTCCACTTCGCACAGAGAATGTGCTCCAAAAGCAGTGGCTGGAATCAGTCGCAGCCATCCCGTGCTGGCTCTCAGCAGCAGTGGGACAGTTCTGTCAGGCACAGCTCGGTCATGACAAGATCTGCAACTGTCATGTTCAAGAAAGGCTTGAGTAATGTGCCATAAATAAAGCACAGAGCTTCAGATTTGGCATGTGAGATCAAAGATCTACGGTGTAATATGTATTTCAAACACAGACCGAGCTGAAGGCTGGTTGGAACTCAAAAGATGAGTATTCAAAAATCCAATTAAAACTTTATCTTTTCCCTAAAGGCATCCTCTTTAACATAACTTGTTATGAGAGCTTTACTGGCAGTGAGTACATGAACTTTCAAGGCCATCTTGTCATGAGAATATTCTTTGGAAGAAAAAAGACAACAACATTTATTTTAAAAATTTAAGTAAACATATCTTCAATATTTAAATTGCATTTTAAACACCGTTCTGGAACATAAAGTCTATTCAAGTATATTCTTAGATACAGACTGTAGTAACTCAACCCTTTTTCATTATTTAAAAGTTCTTGCAGGTTTTTTTTGGTAATTAAGCAGAAACAAGCTAGGTCATCTTAATTCTCATTCTTTCCCTTTCTCCACCACTCCTCACAACATTCCCAAATTCCAGCTCTGGTTAAGATTCAGTAAATGATTCCAGCCTAATCCCCAGGAACTAGGTTCATGAGCTGGCTGGTTTAAAAATCACATCTAGAGGAGAACTTCACATACCTGTTTCAGCAAATGAGTTACCTTAATTTTCCTTTGTGCTTTACATTATTTAAATTTTTTTTTAAAGTCTATTTGTTTAAACAACTGTAACAAAAACTGCTCATTTGATTGCCAGTTGTTAAAACCAGAAGCAGAATATCTTTTATTTCCTCACAATCCTACTGACCCCCTGCCTGCCTGGTTTATCTTTCAGGTACTGGTTGCAGGTGCTGACTTTCAGAGACTACAACTGTTAATTCCACCCTCAATAAGGAGATGATAAAGAGGAAAGGATGGACATTGGTAAATACAGAATACAAAACCACAACAGAAACTTCTTGTTTGTAACAGGCGAGCTAATGCTTCTCCAGAAACAGCTGCATGGAAAAAGGGTGCAACTCCTTGAAATAAAAACATTAAAATCTGTAATTGCTCCTGTTCGCTGTAGCCCTGGCAGCGTACAGATCGAGTTTGCATCTGTCACTGGGCCAAAGCAATCAATACAACTCCAAATACCACGCTTTTAAAGAAAACAAAACTCCCATTGACTTCAGCACTGGTCGCAGTTAAACAAGAGCAGCAGCTTCCAGCATTTAAGTGCAGGAATGGAGCTGAACAGGCTTATGACCCAGGACCCTCCTTTAGGTCCACTTATGAGTCCTCTTTCGAAGGCACGTATGAAATGAAACGGTGGTGAACAGCTATACAACATCCTAGTGATTAGCATGCTGGCTTGACAAATGTTTGGGGCTGTCACCTAGAGGTGACATTAACACAACCTTCTTCTTCCACCTGACCTTTGCTGTTTGGAAATGAGAATCTTTGAAGTATCTTCTATCAAATCTGTTGAAAATTCGAACGCTTTTGGAAGTGGTAGAAAAGACAGTGATTGCTTATTCCTTAATTTCTAAAGGAAACAATGCTAAACACATGTAAAGTGCTCCTGCCATGCTGCCCACAGCCCTGGCCTCACCTTCCTAGGGGAGTTTCCTTCTCCAGAGGCTGAAGAGTCAGTCTACCACTACCTTATTCTAGCCAGTTTAATAAACCTTGCACTCATTTCCACAAGGAGACCACAGGAGGCATGTTTTGTAGGCTATGCCAGTCAATAACTAAAACAAACTACAGGGATATTCATGGAAAGCTTGGCTGATTCAAGAAGCACTTATTCCTTTCCTTTAACAGGACTTTGTGAGGGCTCAGCATCTGCAAACGAACTGCCTATCTTCTATTCAAGCAGTATTTTGGCCTCTCATTATCCACCCAGGGCACATGTTACAACACAGGTCCTACTCAACGGCGTACAACTTGTACAAAGGACCCTGCTCCTGTGACAAGAAAAATGCTTTAAATTGATCATAAAACAAGCTTAAGTGACAAAGTAACATAATTTCTATTGATTTGCTTTCAAAAGCAGGACGCAGCTGTGAAACTGCAATGCTTTTGTATGCTGCACCTCACAGCACAGCAGCTACCTCTGCTTCCTGAGGAAGCGAGCCATCGAAACCAGCCAGCGCTTCTGTCCGGGCTCATGGGAACAGCAGGTGTCCTGGGAAAGCCAGGGATGAGGTTGAAGAGCCAGGGCTCTTGGCAAAACCTCCTGGCAAACCCCGTGCTTTTAACCAGGTGATGCCATGACTTTATCGTGGAGGGGTTTCTAGCAGGAGTTGCAGTTGGGTGTGCTCCAGTAAGAAATGAATGGCACTTGTAACTTAGGAGTACGGACTGCACTGAGAGAATAAATGACAGTGGAAAACAAAGCAGCCCCTGGCCTGAACACTGCATGCCTCCTCTCAGTGCTTGAAGGGCTGAAATAAATCTGCCTTAAAAGTCAAGCCCTACAGGCTCTGCTGCTATGTACTGGTCCAGGCACGTCCCATTTTACTGCTCAGTGTTACATCGTGACCTAGAGCATCACATTCCTTTCAAACCCACTGCCCCTGCCCAGAAACTCACCTGTCACCCTGTTCAAGTACTGCAACAGAATTATAACCATGAAGGCTGCTGAAAAGGAGATGTAAGCCAGTAGTAGACAGCTGCAACTTTACCAAATAATTCTCAGCCTTCACTATGCCTCATTTTGGAGCCAAACCATGGCATAATGGCATGGCAGGAGAAGACAGGTCTTCATCAGTCCAAAAGATTATACACATTTGTCCAGCTGCCTTCAACCTTTCTCTTCCAGCCTGCAGTCTCCTCTGGACATGCACTTGTTCCATACCTTTCAGCAGTTCTTCAGGATGAACCATGGACTTTCATTTCTAAATGTTCCACCTGAAGCACTATAAAGCTGGTACAGTTGTGCAGAGTACTTACTGTAACTACTGATCCAACAGCAGAAGTGGACAATCACTCTGAAGTTATTTCCCCAGGCTGGCCAGGACAAAGTTGCTCGTGCAGCCTCTCACTAAAAGTTTTCAACACTTTGAGTGTTTAATCCTCAGTCATTAGTTCATCAGTTGAGAATAAAAATAGTAACAAAAAAAATGTATAATCAAATAATATTCAGGTTTCTTTATAGTTCTGCAGTGTTCCCTAGTGCACATTCAGCAAACTATCCAGAGAAGGTAAAAAAATAGATAAATAAACACAAAGCAAACTAAGACCAACTTATTTTTTAGCTTACACCACATTGCCCCTGGCCTCTGGGCCTGAATGCTGCCACCACCACAACAGAAAACTTAAATTTAATGGTTTTGGACACTGAAAATTACCAGACACACCTTTCTGGCAAGAGAATGATGGGATTTTTATTTTTATTTTAAATCAACAAATTAAAGTTGGTTTTGATCAGGGATGATGTAGAAAACTGTCCACTAAACAGAGTGCCCTTTTTTTGGAACTGTTCTTAAAAACATAGTGGAGAGGGTATGGCCCAGGAGACTTACAGCAGGGCACTGATGCCCTATCAGAATAAAGAGTAAGAGAATAGAAGGCAGTGAACTTCCCCTCTCCTTTACCCAGCAGTGGTGCAAAGCCTACCCCAACAGCAGCTAAGGCAAACTTTTCTCTGCTTGGAAGTTAGGTGCAATAGTTTCCCAGAACAGGTTACCAGCTTGGAGAATGGGATTTTATTTTTCTAATAATAAACATGGAAAAGTGTATCCAATGATGCAATTTCATTCTAGGAGAAAGGCTAATTAACCACTGCTTTCTTCACTTCTGTTTTCATACAGAAGCAGGAACTCTTATCAATTTCTATTCCTCTGTATAATATCTTTTTGAAAACAGGACTGGAACTTCACCAGCCACATAATAAACCAGAAATTACAACCAGAGTGAAATTCTGCTAAGATGGTCCTTCTGCTGTGGTGATGCTGTCACCAAAGAGGGCTGTTAAGCAAAGGAAGGTACATGCTGAAATACACAGGACATGATTTATTGAGAACATTTCTTTTATTTATTTATTCTTTTATAACAGGCCACAGCTACCTCTTCATTAAAAAAGCTCTTTAGACCTTTGAAAATTACCAGAGCCAAAGCATAAAGTGCCCAGTTGGACATCCCCAACTGATCCCTAAGCTGCCATCTCTCCTGTTCTCCTCCCCTATAGAATCATAGAATGGTTTCTGTTCAAAGGGACCTTTTAAGGTCATCTAGTTTTAGCAGTGAGCAGGGACATCTTTGACAAGAGCAGGTTGCTCAGATCCCCATCCAGCTTGACCTTTCCATGTCTTTGGGCAACTTGTGCCAGTGTTTTGTCACCATCATTGTAAAAAATGCCTTCCTCCCCTCTAGTCTAACCCCCCTCATTTTCAGTTTAAAACTATCACCTCTTGTCCTGTTGCAGAAGGCCCTGCAATAATTGTCTGTCCCCATCCTTCTTCCAGGCCCTCTTTTAGTTCTGAAGACAAGGGTCCCCCCAGAGCCTCCAGGCTGAACACCCCCAACCCTTTCAGCCTGGCCTCCCAGCAGAGGGGTTCCACAGCTCTGAACACTTGCTCCATCTATTTTAGCAGCCACAAGTGCCCATCTAATACAACATACGTGCTGGGCTGAGAGATCCTGATTTTTCAACAGCATTAACAGGAGGCTTTTCCACACCCCAGCAAACCACAGATTCAGTGAGACTTTAGGGTTTGAAAAAGGAAAATACAAGAGGTTTTACAGGAGGCTTTTTCATGGTGAAAAAGAGAGATATTAAAATGAAAATGTAGATTACTGTTTTGCTAACCTATTTTGCCAAAAATTTACCTTCATTCAGTAGCTCTTTTCAGGTACTTTGGTAGTCTCTATAGCAGTACTGAGACAAAGTACAGCTCCTTTCAAAGACACAGAGTATACTGGTTTATTAGCAACAGAATAATGGTACGGCTCAGGTATTTTCCCTTCAAGTTACCACTGAGTTGTAACTTACTGAAAGAAATTTACTTGCCCTTTAATATATACCTACAACCCCTTAGCACTTAACAGATGCCTAGAACTTGCTGCAACTCCATGAATGCTGATCAGGTTTTGAATAGAAGGCAATGTAAGCAAGACAGCCAATAATCTAGATAATTTTGCACCGTCCCGTGCTGAGTCAATTTGTTTCACAAGGGACATTCTCATTTAAATACAGACACCGCAGAATATTGTGGCTCTTTAGAGGTGGGTAACACTCATTCTGAGTTTTCACGTTTATTAAAGCTTGCTACTTTGCTGGAATTGAGACACCAAGGACAGAACCTGCTCCGAGGCTTTAATTTGTTTAGTCCCCAGGTACGCCGCACTGTTAGCGGCCGTGTCCTCGAGGAAGTACCTGTAGTTTGCCATCATGCCACAAGAGCCAGCCAGGCCCCGAGGGCTCGTGTCTGCCATCCAGTTTATCCGCCACAGGACCGCGCCGTTCTGAAGGTGGAAATTTGCTACTGGGTTAAGAGCATAGCCACGATGTTTCTCGCCGTACAGGTACCAGGCGCAGAGCCTCATAAATGGGGAATGGAGGACTTGGACTAATCTTTCTGATCTCACCCACTCGTTGTTATTTAAGAGTTTCTTTAGGGTTTCAGTGGTGGAGTCTTCTGTGATCTCCGAGATTTCTTGCCGTTCTGATTCGGTAAAAAGTTCATTTCTTTCCAGTTCTTTTGTTTGTGAGGAGAGGAGACCGACGAACCATTTTGTGAATCCTGGGATAGGTGAAAGAGTCGAAAAAGCTTTTATCTGAGGAAGTTCTTTCTGCAGACAAAAGGAGAAAAAAAAAAAACATTCATGAGTTTTGTCATGATTGACAATGAGAAGTTGAGTGAAAGAACAGCTGATACCCTTTACTTGCTGTCAAGGGAAGAGTAAGGATTCTGAAAATCAACTGATACACAGAGACACATCAATAAATGAATACATTCAAGTCACCCTACCAGCAATAGGCTGGTGCAGGAAGAAAAATGTTAACACTGACCTGACTTAGAGTCCACACACGTGATCTATATCGAAGCACTCACACATACTGCCCAGCACTGCAGACCAGTGCATCACAGACAACTATAACCACATGTCAGAAAGAAGTTATTCTGAGGAATGATTTTTTTTAATAAACATGGAAGTTTTCTAAAGCTTTTAGATATCATTTTTCATATGTACCTCTCTTCTTTTAAATTCAGGGAGTTTATTATTTCAGTCTCCTGTAAAATCAGGAGAGGTATGATTTCTGTATGTTAATGGAGAGAAGTATTGCCTGAAGTTTGGAAAGAGATTCTTTTATACAGGCCAGCTACTCTTCATGCTATTCCCAAACTATAAAATACATTCCTAAAATAGCAAGAAATCCATACTTGCAGTTAAAAAATAATAATAAAAAAAAATTCACACAGTTTATTACTTGTTCTAACAAAACAAAACCTCTTCTCTGCTACTAATTTATGAGTAAAATCTTTTAACTATGTAATCACGATAAGTGGAGCATACACAAGGAAAAATCACGTGTTAGTTTTGGGGCAGACCAATGTGAAGAACAGAGAAGGTTGTTAAACTCACCAGCACTTGGAATTAACAAAAATTACACCAGTCAACCCTGCTGAAGGAGTTGGGGGTCAAGGAACAGAGGGAAGACTGAGCTGAACTGAAATAATCACAGCATCTTTTTAATTACCGTTCACATAGGAAGAAGTGGCAAGAACGCAGACATTTATCAACACTACAGAAGCATCTTAATGTCAACAGAAAATTGTCTTTAAATGACTACATAGCACATTTCTTTCCTACTCTGAGCATTACTGAGATAACCATTAAAAAGTCATCACGCTCAGCCACGACCTTACGCTAGCGAGCGACAACGGCGCGCGCTGCCAGCTTGTCTGGACCACCCCTGTGCTGTGGCATCTCGGGTACCACGGGGCTCCACACCACGCTGCCATCCACCTCCCCTTGCACGAGGATGCGGGAGATGGGGAATGCAGGCCTGGAGGAGCTGGGCTACAGGCTGAAGCCAAGCCCTGCTTCTCCTAACTTCCATAGCTGGAATAATATTCCGTGATTATTTGCAACATCTTTTTCCTTCTCAAACAGCTCACTGCTGTTCTGCTGGCTTCAGGCACTGCCGGAGAGCAGCCAGCTCAAATCTATCACCTCCTCGGATTTGTGACTTCTCATGGCATACACTGGATAGCCTCACTTGCTCCCTGCAGCTGAAGTTCTTCTGACTATTACACAGATAATAAGCAAAAGGATTCATTTGGTACCAGACAATAAGCAAAAGGATTCATTTGGTACCAGACAATAAGCAAAAGGACTCATTTGGTACCAGACAGGAACAAGGAAGGTCCATCGAGTTACAGGGAAACACCTCAATTCATCTCCTTAGAGAACTGGATAAAGAAAAAACCAAGTTGTTTTATAAAAACACTCATTTCTGTATCTTACTGAACAAAACCAACCATTTTTGTAATCAGATTACCCAGGAGACCTTGACTGTGTCATATTCTCAATGGCATGATCAGATGGTGCAACACCAGTAAAGCATTGTACTCCTGGGACTTTAAGTCTCCACTAAAGGCCATGATGATATTTTATTTTCAAGAGTAATTCCAAAGCAGAAGTCTGACAGGATCTCTGAAATCAAACTATCAGGTTTTCTTGCACGTGCATTTCATGAAAGAAAAACTATTCTAGAAAATAGATGTCTGTGGAAGGCAATGTCTGCTCCTATCTAAGCACCTCTTTGTACAATTTCAGAGAATAGAGGATTTATAAAACAGAACAGTTTATTAGAGTTGTGCTCTTACTGCAACTGGGGCTACAAGAGCCATGGATCTGGGAAAAACGTTTTAATTGAAAGAATGTTTCTTGGAGCAGACAGTTCCGCCTTTGGAGAAAAAGTTTTCCCTCTGCTTTTGAAAATGAGAGCAATGACCGAGGTAAATTAAAAAATAAAATAAAAAAAAAATCCGGGGGCAGAAAAAGGGCAAAATGAGAACAGAACAAAGCAACTCTATAGACTTCAAAAACCTTTGCCTTCCCAATTCCACACTACATACATCGCTGTGCATATAAAGACTATTTATCCACAAAGAATTCAAAAGAACTTTATAAAATTTCAATACAGAATCAAATGCACTCACTAAATCTTCCTTTGGTCACCTTTCATCTGCCCCCTTGTAGTGTTTCTCGATCAAGGAGTGTATCTAATCAGGACATCTGGAATCCACTTTTCATTAAAGCAGCAGGAGCTTAATTGGTACAGCAGAGGAGAGTTATGCTCAGATGCCCCCTTGTCAGCTTCACTTCCCTGACTGAACACGAGCTCCCACCAACGACAACACTACTAGCACAAACCCACAGATCTCCTGGCAGAGGAGGAGGAGGAGGAGGAAGAAAGAAGGCACACAAGTGAATTTTTAAAGGCTACTCAAAAAATAACTTCAAGGGATTTTTTTCCTCCAGAGAAAGTCAACAGCTTTCAATTTTCTGACGATGGTAACAAGCAGCAGCACTTGCTACCTTCATTCCTCCATCACAACATGCAGAGCTGACCAGTGGTGACACTGCTGTGACTGGCCACAGCTTAGCTGCTAGAGAGTCTGCTGTCAAGTAATCTGACCTTTGGTATGTCAGCTCTTACTGCTGCTAGATGAATTTCTACCCAAGAGGTAGAACACACACAACTCCCTTCTGAAGATTCAGTGACCACTGGGTCACTGTATCTTCAGAATCTTCTGCCTGTCCACACAATAATGATGGGTGACAACTCAGCAAGCCTCTAGGATGTGATGGACCTGCAAGCAAACCTTAAGGTACAGAGACACAAACCTGTAAGCTATAACAAGAAGCACTCTTTTCATGTCAGCATCCTTAAGCAGCAGCAAGCTCCCCCCCAGAAGAGACTGGGTTTCAAAATGGGGTTTCATCCTTGTGTGTCTTCATTCCAGTTGTGCTTTAACGCTCCTCTTTAGTCCGTAACACGGAGAACACAAGAGACAGGTAAAACTGCACAAGTTTTCAAATTAATGACTGATCAATGAGAAACCCTAGATGTGCTGCTAGAGGGAGTGACTACTGTGCATTGGGGGTGAAAAAGAGAAAAAGAAGGGAAAAAAAAAGAGGGAAAGAGAAAAAGGTTGTTAAAGGCTATTTTCTTCTAGGTAGGGATTCAGAAATACATCCTGTATTCCCTTTTTGACCCAAAGATAGGACTACATTCCTTAAAGGTTTTCTTTTTCTTCTAACTGTATCAACTCATCCTATAAGAATTGTGCTAGTGAGAACATACTGCTTAGGTCTCTCTCATGAATTCTTCACAGATACTTGGGGTTAAAACCTGACAGGGGAAGAAGGGAGGTAATGTTCAAATTTGAGAAGCAGAAACTCTTCTTTCAGGTAAAAGTAAAAACTGACTGGACCATGAGAAAAGGCTGCTTACCACAAAGTGAAGCCCAGAAGTCTTCTGCACCACTGCTGCTAAGAAAGCACAGTGTTGGAAGATACTGGTTTGCTACCAAACAGAGCTGACAAACAGGGCTTTTCCCCCAGGAGCTGAGCCATGCCCATTGCTTCCATAGGGGAACGATTCCTGTCTCCCGTCCCAGCTTGCAGAGCCAAGAGGGTACCTATGCACCATCCACAATGACAGTGACAATGAACAATTTATTCCCCTATCTGTGTATTAGTACTAACCACTGCAAAGTTCTTAATTAAGTAATGGGCATTTTGCTTCCTTGTGATGTTGACTGCTCTTTATCATTCACTTTCAGAAGTCACCTGTTCACCGAGCCCGACCCAAAATAGCTATCAGGAAGTTAGGAGCTCCTACTCTATTAATAAACATAAAACCAGAAATTGTGCATAATTTTTCCTTCTTAGGACAGATAAGACCTGGGAAAGTGACCCCATTTTGAAGCTACAGTACAGACTACTACATAGCTGATAAAGGCTTGAGTTTAGGAGCTTATCTGCGGCAGTCGTTTCTTGTAGAAAAATAAATAGACGCAGCGAAGTGTGCACATTTATGTTGTTGCTAAATTGATGTGCTAGTTTCTCAGGGTATTGGTGGAGATCCATTAATGTTTATTTTCTTGTCAGAAACCCACACACCATTAAGAAACAGCTGTTTATTTTGGTTTGGGGTAGATTTCTGGTTTTGGTCGTCTTTTAGTTTTGGGGTTTTTTTATTGCAGAAGAGTGCACATTTCTCCTATTATCCATATCTCATCTGAAACTGTCTTGCACTCTGAAAGCTGGAGTCCAAGGTCACATTTTTCATCAATGAAAGCAAAGCCTGTTTTGGAAATTATGATCTCCCCAGGTCACCTAGATCAAATTAAGGTAGCAATTATCAACAGCCCAACCAGAAAGCTAAAATCTGCCACCAATTGTTAAGCATTCTACTGAGTCACATACCAGCTATCAGTTTTCTCCCCCAAATGCCACAGGCTATAAAATTCTAAGCAGTTTTCTCAAAGGCTTCACCACAGTTATCTGTGTCTGTCATCTGCAGACTGAATTGCTATGATGTACCTTCTGCAGAGCTACAGAGCATTTAGAGTGGCTATAAACACATTCTGAATTAAATGTCTGTCTAATGAGACATCTATCTGTCTACACATTCACCAGTGCCTATCAGCTTGCTAGAAATGCAGCTGCCTGCTTGTTTTCCAGCACCCAATTTGGAGTTTGTTTGTTTTCTTACTACTGTCTGAAATTGTTTCAAAATCTAATTCATTTCTGGCAACGATACAAGCTTAAATTTAAGAAATACAATAGATTATTTCTGGTGTCTACTCCCTGCTTTATATACATTAAAGTAACCAAAAGACTACACAGAATGCACAGGCAGCCTGTTGTCAGATCTGTACAGGGAGAACTGGAATCTAAGTGGTATCAATGGACTGTATGAATTCATTCCACTGCTTACCCAAAATAATCCAAACAGGAGAAGCTCAGATAACAACAGAAGCCTGTTTACAAACCCCTTCTTTATTCTTTGTGTAGCAAACTTGTGACAAGCAACTACCAAAAAAAGAACACTCTGCTATTTAGAACTGCACGCTTTTCCCCCCAAGATGCCCCTTGGACGTGACACAAGGTACAGCCCTAAGGTCCTACTCTGATACCCATCATATCCCTCCCCCTTCCCCAGCTGTATCACAATAGTGGTGGCAAATGCCAAATCCTAATGTCTACGCAGAGTTTCAAACTGCTAACTGTGCACATATAAAGGGATGAGACCAAGGAAGCACTTCTGTGCCTCAACTTCATACGTCCTCCATCTGCTTAGTGAAGAACTCAGAAGCAGGGGCCATTAACTCCTGTGCAGTGCCTCAAACTAACAGTGCTTAACAACGAGGGTTGTAATCGTCACCAGAGCCTCTGCTGCTGCAGTTTTCCTAACAGGCCTAATAAAAACACATTTCCAACAAACACTTCCACGAGGGAGTCTGGACTTGACATTCTTTGAAGGTGAGAAGTGCCACGCTACCCACGTTGCCATTTAGCAGCCTATGTGACCAAATCAGACAAATTAGCAGGAAGATTTTGAAAAATTAAAGCTCTAACTTGATTGTCCATTGGTAAGATTTTAAGGAAAGTGATACTAATTGAATTTATGGACATAACTTTAGAGTGGAGATACCTGCTAGATCAAGGATTCAGGCAGTTTTCACAAGTCTTGCCAGATAAAGGCTTCAATGGTGGGGAAAAAAAGAGAGGCTATTAGCATATTTCTAACTTAGTGCATGCATGTTTCTGATCTAATGAGATATATTCATGACAGGAATGTGGAGATTTCCTTATGAAGAATGACAGCTGAGAATTCAGTTTTGAGGTTACAATGGTACTTACAAGTAGAAGTGTCAGAGCAGGTTAAGTTAAGGCAAAGTCAGATAAAGCATTTTTGCTAAAGGATAAAAACAGTTTTTAAGGAGTTTGCAGTGCCTTGGGGAAATACAAATTAAATAACATTCTGCAGACCAAACAGACAGCCACAGAAGTTAACTCAAAGAAATGGCAAGTTAAAAGTGTATTATTCATCAACAATTCAAACAGAATGAAATCCAGAATCTTCAACTCCTTCAAATGGCCTCCTCTTCCCAAAGCATTTTATGATCAGTTAAATTAAAGAGACTCTCAGCTTATGTAACCTGGAACACTTGGTGATTTAGCAGCACTTTATTTAAAGATTTGTTTATTGCAAAGCCATGCAAAGGTTATAGAAAAAAACCTCTTCCCATCAGAGACCTCGACCATCTATTTTTACAAAGGCTGCTGGAAGCTTGCTTAATGAGATGTAATTTTTGACCTGGGATTTTTTTGCTGAGGCTGTATTGTTTCAGCTGCTGTCACCAAGTCAACTCAGCACTACTGCTGCACCATTTGTCCCTTTTAAAGTAGGTGACTACGATGCTGCTCAAAGAGTTATGTCCAACCCAAACACATACAACCTTGGAAAGTCCTTTGTGTCCACCTGACCAGAGAGAAAGGGAACACGTGTGCAATTAATGCACTGAAGTAGGACTTCCAGAAGGCTGGGAGACAGCAAAAACAGGCTGCCAAAAGTATTACTCACCACTTTATGATTAGAATGTATTTAAAGGCATCTCAGCCAAAGTGTTGCCTGTTCATTGTGTGCTTTATGAACACTGAAGGAGGACTACTGCATCTTAGACAGTTAAAGTTATTCCAAAACTAAGAAGTTGCAAAATTCAGCCAAAATATCAATTTCAAATAAGGCAAACACCAGTAATGCATAACATACATGCCAACTATGTCAATTAAGCATTTACAGACACCAACCACAAAATGTTCTTCCAACTCTTTACACATCTCCAAGGCTGACCTGGTAAGAAGCTACAAGTGTAGATGAAGACCTAGCAGCTCCTCACCTTGAGCAATGACACAAAATGGGAACTAAACCAGCAATATATTGGCCAAACAGCATCTTAAGTACAGCCTATCACACATACCTGCAGCTCCTTTACAACCCGCTTGATGAGGTGAGTCCCAAGTTCCACACCTTGCAATCCCTGCTGAGCCAAACTGATTGAGTAGAAAATGGCTGTTGTAATTTTGCCTGCATCTTCTGTTTCTGAAGGTGGCACTTCTTTCATTATGTCCTGGGAAGACAGAAATATATTAAAAAGAAAAAAAATTTAGTAGTTACCATCATCAGTACAGGAAAGGGGGCCTTTCTTTTTCAGTTTCAAATGTCTCAACACTTCTCCCTGCTGTTTTACTCATCACCCTCTGTGAGGAGCAACAAAAATCTAATCAAAAAGTAGAAAAAAAGCACTGCTTATCCATTAGCAAATGAAGACATTAACTGTAGCCTGGTTTGAAGTTTTCAGATGCAATCACAACAGCTTTGAGATTTTAATCTCAGTTGCTATCTCTTCTTATATATTTCTTATCTATTCTTATTCTTCATGCACTTGAGCAAAACCACAAAATTTCAAGTTACATCATACAGCAGATATACAAAATATCTCTGCAATTTTAGGTGCCGACTCTCTTATGTCTTGAAAAAAAAATGAAACAAAGCCTCATATCCCTAAATTACATGGAATTACAGATTTTAAACAAAGTACATTGGAATTGAAGCACTTTGCTGTTGTACCAAATGCAGCAGTGACTGTACCTGGATGCTGCTGGAGATATCACTGGTTAGTGCAACATGCAAGACTATCAGTGGCTCTCCTGGGATCGCACAGTGAGAAAAAAAGTAGCATCTTCTATATGACCCAACTCGACGCTTCATATCAGCCCAGTTTCTAACAGGATGTACAGCTTCAGAACTCAATGAGAAAACAAACAAAAAAAGTAAAATTATAGTCTTTTTTTAATTTAAAAATAGAGCTCAGTTGCCAACCCTACAGCTCAGTACTTTTCCCATTCACATCAGTGACAAAAACTCCCATATCAAAAAAGGAGAATCAGGCTGTGAAGTGAAAAAGATATGTTCATCAGCAAACTGTGCCAAGATAGGATTTAAAGGTGCACTGCACACTCACTCTCTTCAGTTTTGTTTGGGGGGCACACTTAATATGTGTCTGAGGTTTCACCTGCACTTCCTGTTCAGCACAGGAGACGCGACTGAGCTGCCCAAGTCACTGAATGAGCCTGAACACACCTCTGAGGAATTTGTTTTCCCAAAACTTACAAAGTAGTCTCTTAGCACTCCCACAGCCACATCCTCAACCAGTCCTTCAACATACTCTTTTCTCTCTCAAATATTCGGTGTCCAGTGTGTTCACCAATATACCTTGAAGCTTCAAGTAAAATATTACTCATTATTTTTATTTTGAAAATTTAGTTTGTGTGAGATCTCTTTTCTTTGCCTCATCAACATTTAGGTCACATAATTGCAGAACTCGACAGAGATTCATTTTTGTTCAAGCTTTTTACATGAAAAAATGCCACACATCATCACTTTGATTCAGTCATCTTCGATGTCATCGCTACAACTTTGAATGTCTGACACTAATTCAGAAATAAATGTTTTAGATTTTAAGGCATGTTTAGAAAACCCGAGGTGCTCTCTTCATGTATAATTTACAAGTGATTCTGTGTATCTCACCAGTTCCAGCCAGGAAGGGGAGTCTCACTACACTAGAAGTAAAACATGCTGTTGAGCACTGGGCACCCCACGCTGCAGACGACTTAAATACCAATTCTCCACCTACAGTGCTGATGTAGACTGAGGGGAGAAAATGTGGCAGTGGTGATGCCCATGGCAGCAGCAGCACTGGTAGGAGGAAAGAAAATGAGAAGGCAGTGCTGGGAGAATATGTGTCTGTGGGAAAAGATACAGCAGCACCTCTGGGAACGTGGGAAGAGTAACCAAATAAAGTGGGAGAAAACAGCAGTCTACAAGTGCAGTGTGTGAGCTAAAGAATCGAGTTATGGGACAAATGATCCCCTTTAGCATTTACTTAATTCAGTTTTTCAAGTGTGCTCTTTAGTGTGTTAAAATCAACTATTCCTTAGTTGTCCTTTGTCTGTGGTTCACTCCTGAAAAGCAGTATCCTGAAAATAGTACATTATGTGGTCACGAGTTTTCATCAACTCCTGTTAGCAACTTTTAGCACTTACTCACTAACTTTCTGGAGTACTTCACAAGGTGATTGCCAAGTAACCCGTTCCAAGTTTAGGAATCCCGTGGAGAACCACTCGGAAAGCATGTTCTTTAGAACCCCACTCATTTCCTGCAAACAGAAGAAAGATGAGTTTATCTGCTAAACAAACTAGAGAAAACATACGAAGGTGAGTAAAGATAACTGTGATTATTTCAAGCACAACACTGGGAAGTTCAAGCAAACTAATGCATCTGTTTTGAGAAGATTAACCACATAATAGTTTGGTCTTCCTCACGCAGGACCAAAACAATTAAAATGTTAAAGACACTGTCAACACGAAACTGCAGGCAGGGAAATGGGAGAGAATGCAAAACCACAGAAATGAAAAGCAGACAGTAAACAGAAGTACTTGAGCAGTCTTGACAATAAGGCTGCAGTTGCACAAGTGCTCAGACTTAAATACTATTAAAAAAAAAAAAAGGAAATTTGATAAAACCAGGGACTTGAATTTCACCATTAATTTTCTGCAGCTGAATCTCTTGAGCATTCAGCAGTTCCTGCCCCAGAAAGACTATTAGTACTAGCTTACTAACACAAGAAAGCAACTGACCAAATTACAATTTCCTGGGTCCTTACCATTCTGCACCGTGATTAACACATGGAACTTCCTGCTTTTGACAGCTCTCCTGGATCTACTGGAGGTGACTGGAACCCATCACCCAGGCACTATCGGGGAACTACAGAAATGCTTCTGTTTGGACCTGGGCACGGATTGTACAGCTGGGCACAGGAGCTGCACATGCCCACTCAGGATGATAAATTAGAAAATTAGTATCTTTGAACAAGATGCAGATAAACCAGAGGCTTTACAGGATGTTTCTGCTCCAGGGGTATGAAATTTTTCATAAGATTACAGGAAAAAGCACAACAGATTTGCAACAGTATGATACAGAATTAAAGCCAACTGTAGTGTCAAACACTTCCAGAAATATTCAGTGTAGTCATTCATTTTATATTCCCTACTAATCTCCTGCTGCCTGTATTATTAGAGATTTTCCTATCTAAAATTCTTTTAGTCTAGAAAGTATTCTTGAACTCAGCACAACACGAATATCCCTTAAAGAGATCCTACAGCTTATTTTTGTTTCTTACATTTGCTTTGCATACAGGGCACAGTGTGATACCCACCAACTTACAACAGCTTGATCAGAAACACTGGCTACCCTGAAACTAACTTAACCATCCATTTAAAAACAAAAGCTCTTCACTTTCTATTGAGACTTTTATTAAATACTCACTGCTGTACATAACACAGACAAAAATTAAGCTCCAAAGTTCTTTGGCTTGCTCCATTTAAGTGAAACAAAAGGAAAAAAAAACAAAAAGAACACAAAAAAATCTGTCCAGAAAGCACTTGCTATTTAAAACCTCTTTGCAAATCTGAGATGTAGTCTCAGGACTTTCATTTAAATAAATTTCCTATTGTAACTTAACATAGATTAAAGTTGTCAGGACACTTGTCTAAAGACACACATCAAATAAAGTTCCTGTTGGCCAAAGTCATTGCTACAAGTATTTTTTCCAAGATGGGAATCATTTTCCACAGCTAAAGTGCCAAGTCAAATTTTCCTTCACTTTCCCTTTTTCCTACCTACTCCTAGGCTTACTAAGTTGTTAGTGAAATACAGAGACATCCAAGTTCATGCAGAAGTAGCTCCCATACAAACCATCTAGGAGAAAACAGCCGTTCATCCACACAGAACAATTCTGTCATGCATGAAAATTTTATGCTATCTTTCTATATTTTTTTCAGTAGCATCATCAAATAGCTAAGAAAAAAAGAGCTTACTTATTGAAGCATAAATTGACATATACTTCAAACAGTGAAAATGTCAATTGCCTTGTTCCAAATGCAGGGAGTTTCCGTGAACTTTTACAGGAGGTCGCTTCTCCCAGGCTTTGTAAATTAGCTTTTCTTGGTCTTTCTCAGGAAAGCTCTTTTTCAGTTCTATAATAAGCTGAAAACCTTTTGCCAAATTGTACTTCCACCCGCACTTGTACCACAGGGCTGAACAATGCTTGCCTAAGTTGTTAAATGAATATGAAACTGAAACAATACCAACAAAATTCACCCAAAGTACATTTATAGAGTAAGCAATCTCCACTGGAAAACAACAGAAGCCACAGAAAAAAGAAAGCTGAAAAAAACCACTCATACATGACTATCTGCAGCAAGTACCACTGAAGGACTGAGATAAAAAGGATCACACCAAACAAAACCCACCCAAGGAAGAGAAGAAGGTCTTCACTATTTATCACTGAGACTTTGGGCAAGTGTTCCTGCCTTCTCCAGCTGAAGGGAACACTATCCTACACACCAGCAGCAGGTAACATAATAAATGACATTAAAAAGGACCAGAGCAGCTATATCAAAACTTTACAACTAAAATAGTTACAAAGGATGTAGGCAGGATACCCTCCCCTGCCTAATAAATGGAGCTGTTAACATTTATAGCAAGTCTGATGATGTGGGGAGCTGAACAGACACGTGCTAAACCTGCCCTGCCTTACTACCTCAAAAGAGCAGACTATTCCTGTGAAAAATGCATAATTACTGTTGGCTCAGGGCACAGAAACACTTGACACACTCTGACAATAAATCACTCAACTGCATTTAGAGTAGCTGTAATCTATACTGGCACAACTGCTTTTGCTGATGCTTCTGGACTAGTGGATTAAAGACAAAGCAGGTAAAACAAACTGAACCAAAAAGTGCTCACAATTGTCTGTTTGTTGTGGGGTTTGGGTTTTTTTTTTCAATACATTTTATACTTTGACAGTTGAGAGGAAAGCATCTTAAGTATATTCTGATTGTTTTATTTATTCCGGCTTTAAAGTACTTCCCTTGTGAATCCTCCTTTCTGCAGAGCTCTGAGGTTGTTAGAAAAGAACCATAAATCATTTTGGGCAAACATCCCTCGGTGTAGTTAAAGTCTCCAGGTATTTCAGGATTGTTTTGTTTTCTTTTGTAAGGGCACACTGCAAACCAGAAAAATAAGCTCGAGTTGTCAGATCTGGGGTCAAACGAACAGATTCCTACAGCTCTCTTGCCATCCATCTGCTTCTGGAACACCATTTCAAGCTGCAGTCAAGCAGCTAGAAGGGAAAACTGCTGATGGCTGTGCTCCTGCTAGTCATTATTTTGAACACACTGCTCTGCATCTAGTGGCTGTAGCACGGCTCAGATGGCAATGAGCAACCTGGGAGAAAGACAGTTCTACCACACGGAGACTGGTAGAAGTGGAAAATAGGACTCGGGTATTTTGCTTCTCAAAAGTAGCCCCATACCAGGGATGGGACATTATTAATGCTGTCCAACTGACTTCTACTCTGCAAGATGCAGAAGGTGTTACAGAGCTACTTCAGGACCAAGGCTGTGTAACAGCAATGACATCGCAACCAAAGAGAGTGAGGCAGAATGTGCCATCAGGAAGGATCCTGGTGAAAGGAATATTGTTCATGGGGAATCACAACTCCAAATAATCACGGTTTATGAAACAGGGCAGCACCTAGAGCAATGAATTAGAATAGTTCCAGCTGGGAGAGACCTTCAACAATCACCTAGTTCAGCTGCAACTGTGGATGTTGACAAAACTCCCTAGTGCAAAGACATAAGCTTTATGCTATCCAAACTGTTCAAGTCATCCAAGCAAAATTCAGTTGCGTTTAGTAGCATGAAGTCTCTGAAAGGCCTGACTCCAACAATGTCAGGCTCAAGTTAGGTTCTCTTATTTTGTAAATGTAGTGATAACTAAATTCTTATTCCCCCCCCAACAGACCAATAAAAGGACACCAAGGTTACAGACACAATCCAACTGCTGCTTAATTATGGAAATAGGTATATTTTAAAATCAATTTGACAAAAATGCTATCTTCTTCAGTATCTTTTGCCAGCAACTTGAACCTTTCACTGGCTTTTTCTGAACCATATAGAAAGACAAAGAATATTTTAAAGCAATAGTTGAATGGTTGACTATCTGAAATAATGATGATGGGAATGTTTTCACCAGAGTCCGTATTTCAAATGCTGAAACTAAGTAAGCAAGCAAAATATATAAAAAAAAAATCTCACGAGGAAAATGCTGGCCCATGAAAAGAAGTACTGCAGGTGAGAGGGTTCTGAGCAGTAAGAGGAAAAACTACACTCAAGAAACAGATTTCCAGCAAATTCCACTCTACATTCCAGGGACTCATCAGAAAAAGCAACTCCTAAAGACGCTGGAAAATGTGAGGGAGGGAGGGGAACAGGACAACAACAACACACACCACAACAAAAACCCAAACAGCATCATGAAACAGAACTGGGCCTAGTTTTAGTGTAATTTAACTTCTCAAAGAAGGCATGATGTGCCAGTGTTGTTCATTTGAAATGGACATCTTAGCATCAGCCGTAAGGCTCACAATAGCAGTAACTGATTCATAGCTTTAATAGAACACAAAACCAACATCTGCAGCAGATTATTAATAACATTTCTCATCATGTCCTTTATGTATTCATCAGACTCTTCCAAAGAAAAAATAAATAAGGCTGTATAGCTTCAAAAATACAGTTTACCACTAAATGTTTGCCATTTGATTATCAAGAAACTTGTGTCAAGAGTATTCATCATTCACAGAAAGACATTTACAATGGCATAACCACCTGCCATTGAGGATCTCTCTAATCTTTCTGTCTGGCTCTAGGTGACAATTCTGCCCTCTCACAGCTAACCTATATAAACTACAGCTTATCTGCAGCTTGTTGCTTCTCTTTGCACGATCCATCATTCTGGGCATTTCCAACACATTGATCAGGGTTCATGTTCAAGATCTATGGAATTCTTCCAGTAAAGTAATCACCATTCTTCTCCATTTCTTACAAGTCAGTTTTTTCAACCCAATTTTCCTTACACTGGCTCCTGACAGCTTGGGCACTAGGACTTCTGATTTAAGGGGCACTGCTAAAATAGTTCAGTAGCTTCAGTGCTCAGGATCTTTCACAAGTCTCCTAACGAGACAGGGTTTGGCACACAGGGCAGGCAGGTATATGTCACACAGTTCATCAAATCAGAGTAAGGCATTCACATTTCTTCATTTAAACATCAGTGCAGCTGAGGAGGTGATTTACGTGAGACAACCAAGGGCATTATGAAGATGTGTGCACTTGGGAGTAACTGAACACAATACTGCACCAGTTTGTTAACGACTCAGGAACAGTGAAACCAATGGAGAAACAATGAGGTAATTTGCATCATCTTGATGTACAATAACACCTTAAAAAAATTCAGGCAGACAAGAATTTATCACATGTAATAGTGAATGATGATGTGTTAACACCCCTCCTGAGATCCAGAGCTTTTCTGCACCTTCTTTCATCTCTTTCCTGCAGCTGGGGAAACCAGCAATGAACCATTCTGAAACGGTCCACTACAAGCTCCCAAAGCATATGTTGTATCATGAGAACAGTTCTCTACTCAAGACTCAGGTTCCTTGTTCATAAGAAAAAAAAACTATTAAAAAAAACTACAATAATATTCTGCCACATAGTTTTCCCTGTTCTGGACATTTAGCTTCAGAACAGCATCCCACACCTAGGGCTTAAGTTATCAAATTAAATACACTTGTCCTCACACCACCTTCTCACAAACCACTTGCACCAGTTAGTAATCAGCTCCATTGCTAAGACTGACAAGATTTCCTCCAGGTTGGGTGCTCGTAGTTAATCTGACACTTACTTGCAACAGAAGCAAAAGCATTTTAAAGGCCAAGCAAGGTGCTTATTCCGAAGCAAGACATAACACCTTTCCCAGACACACCAGCAAGAGCACTGGGATAGCAGAGAGTTCTAGGTCTTGGTTGCTGGGGAAAACAGATGAGAGTGACCTAATTGAAAATAAACAGTATCCAGAGTAAATTCTTACAGCCAATAGAGCCACAAACAAAAATCAATGCAAACAAGCTGTAGATTAATCTTTCACAGCTCACGTGCTATTTCTCACCACATCTCGTTTTTAAAATATATCACATTTGAAAACTAAAACTGATGAACCCAAATATTTTAAGTTATTTTGAGAAGGTGTAACTTCTTATGACAGTCCTTTTATTGAAGCTTTAGTGTCACAGACAGTATTTTCCTACTTTCAAATGGGTTTAGTATGTTTCTGAAGATACTGTATTAAAACGATACTATATTAACGTTTAACACATTTCTATCCTGCTGATTTTGCAAATTCAGTCTGGTTTTGTTTGTGATCCAACGGGATGTGGACTGTTACTAATGCTGTTGCTACTTCTGTTACGTGGTGACAGTGGTTAGCTGACAGCACTGACATCAAAACGTCCTTTTTTGGTCAAACTTAATTTGGATCTGAATATTAACAAACAAGTTATGGTCAGGGAATCTGACCAACTTTCCGACTTTGTTCATCGCCTTCTGTGAAGTCCTGTGACCTGCTACATCATTCCTTCCTCCATATCCAGGTCACCTCACTTCACAGTCCAACCCCTGGGGATGTTCCACCTCACCTCACTCCTGAGCCAAGCCATGACAACTCCTTTCTCCTGTTGATATCCTTTCTCATCAGCACGACATGGCTGCTATCTCACCTGTGGTCCTGTACCAGGCTCGGGAGTCACGCCACTACCTGTCACTCTTGCAGCAAGCTCCTGATGCAGCCTGGCAGCCCCAACATCAGCTGCACTGTCACACTACATCAGTGTGGCTCTTGTCCACTGTTCTACAGCCCTTCACAGCCTGCAGCCCAGCCTCCCACTGCCACTTCACTCTGGGAAGCCCACTGCTTCGCACCATGGGCCGCTCCCTCCCTGAGCTGTCAGCAGGGCCAGCTCCTGCTGCTGCCACAGCACGTGGGAAGGGGCTGCGCCTGTGTCACACCATGGGGACCCCAGCAGGGAATCACGGTCACGGAATGCTTTCCAGTCCAACGTGGAAGTTCCACGAGCAGCATCATGAGTAGGAAGTCCCAAACCGCATCTCCTCCGGCATCCCCTCGACTGCCTTTCAGAGTCACTCACACCCAGCCCGGCTCAGCCCTCACCTTGACATGAGGCCCGTCCACCGCCTCAGCCGCCAGCCCCTCCATCAGGTCACCCCTCAGCTCCACCAGGAA
>VWZY01011396.1:595396-608911 GCA_013399075.1 Chloroceryle aenea | reverse complement strand
CCGCCCCGTGCCTTTCTCACCTGTCACTCCCCTTTTGCCCCTACCCGTTGCTGTTCCCCTCACCAAAAGCCCGTGGCCTTAGCAGACTTTGTACGGTACCCAGGATGGCAGTGGCACCTGAAAGGGCTCATTCATGTGGCCTTAGGAGGTCAGCCCCTTCGGGCTCCTGGAAAGCTACCGGCTGTCAGTCGGAGCAGCAGGGCAATAAGGGTGCAGAGCTTACCTCACACGGCCCGGAAGCCCAGCCCAGGCCTGCTGGCATCTGCTTGCTCTTTAAGAAATGCAAGAAACCACACAAATTGTGTAATTTGTGCTCAGAGTTCTGCAAGTCGTGTGCCCTTTGGGATCTGTAGCAAAAAAATCCAGCCAGGGGCCTAAAGTCCTCCCAAGCGCATCAGGTCTGTTAGTGAAGGAAGCTAAATGTGCTTCTGGTTCAGCAACAAAGAGGTGTTTGGTTCCTTTTGACATGCCCTGTGCTCTGTCATTACTGTCCTTACACGGCCATTAAACCAAGCAAAGCACGGCGGTCAGATTAGAATGGAGTGCCAATTGTCCCGGCCTTGCAGCAGAGAGTATTCTCAATTGTCAATGTTCAAAGTAAGAATTGAGGAGAGAATTAAGCCCTTTCTACCAGTGAAGATGCAAACATAAAACTAGAGCATTGCCCAATTACAAATTTCTAGAACAATAAGTTAAAGCTTCCCAAGAAAGGAGAAGAAAAAAAAAGGTTATGTGAGCAGCATAGCCCTGGGGAACTGAGGGTCAAGGGATAAGCTAAGATACTGTTAAGAGAGGGAAAGCATGACTCAGAAGCGATACAATATATGAGAAATACTTTTTAAAAAACCTTTGAATCCCACAGGCAATTAATTAAGTTTCAGAAATTCCCTTAACAACTTTGTAACTTCATTTTCAGCAAAAGTGAAAGCCCTTGAAGCTGGTTAGTCCTTCTGCTTCACCTCTGCAGAAAACAGTCTGTCATTGGAAGCGTCTGTCTATGTCAGATACCAGGCTCAAATTTAGAGAGACAGAGGAATGAGTAAGTACTGTCACCAAATAACACAATATTTGTTTGTACTCGCTTTATAGATGGCAACGTTCTAGTTTTAAATGGGTATCCATTAGCCAAGTACAACTTCTTCTATTTGAAAACCAAAATAGAACATTTTTTAGCAATGATTCATAGCAAGAGGTGGACAGGCTTCATTTTTTTTCCAATAAACGATGTCTAGAAATTGAACTTTCCCTTCTAAATATTTAATAATGTTCTTTAATCTGCTGTACTTGTCATGTACATGGTTATACAATAAACTTCTTTACAGCTGATGTGGGATAATGGGGCTCCATGAGCCTTTGTGGCAGTTTTGTTCAGTGCACATCAGCTCCTGAATCCATTAGGACAAAACAGCTGATTTCAACTCAAGGGCCAGAAAAACAAGATAACCTTATGCACGTATGTAATATGTAAGAAGACACATCAGTAACTCTTTAGTGCCTTAAGGCACTCCTGTAACTGTGCAATTGAATAAAATCTAAGTGTTAAGGCATTTAGGAAAATATTAGGAGAAAACCTTACACACGGGTTCAGTTTCTGCCCGATTCAGAGATTTCTGGAAATTCCAAGAACCCATGAATGAGATGTTAGTACAAGGAGAGTGGTGACAGAAGCTGAAGGTTTACCACCTCCCAGGAAATGCTTGGCATTTCTTAGGATCAAATCCTTTTAAAAATTCTCCATAGAAATCACTCCTTTTCATTTTGACAGCCCTCTCATATTGGCCTTGGTTACAATTCTTACAATAACATAGTTCTCTTGCATAACCCACAGGCCATAAAAACTAGTTACCTATATTGTTCATCGACAAAAACCCATTGTGGTGTAAGTTATAAGGCTTTGTAAAGTAAGACATTTCTTTTGAAATCTTCTACTGCTTCTTTTTTTCCCCCCCTAGGGAAAACTATTATCTGCTTCAGCTGCTGCTTGAAAAATGAAAACACATCTCTTTCTGTCAGGACCTGAGGGCACTAATAGGATTTAACAGTCCTGACCAGCCTCACCTGGGCCCCTCTCTCACACCCACCCATGGGCCCAGGAGTCCCATTTTAGCTCAGCCTGGGGGTGGGTTTAGCTGTGCTGGAGGAGTGTATGGCTCCAGCTCAGCCATGGCCATGCCTGTGCCTGGCTGTGGAGGGTCTGTGAATCTCACCCTACAGATAGGTTTAATGCCCTGACTCTGGATCTTTCTTGCCACTATGGATGTGCCTGGTGATTACTGGGCTGTGTCCGACTCTGGTTTCTGCCAGTGGGCTCATCTTCCTGGCTTGACCTTATGATACAGAGTTCCTTCTTGATGTGGACTCTGGGTTGAACCTGGCTGCTCCCTGGGCCTGCCCTGCTCGCCTTGCTCAGGTATGGTGGGGCTGGATCAGGCTCCCTGTCCAGTAGGGAGCAGTCAGCTGTTGGTGCTCTCTGGTGCCTCATCTACAATGAGACCACTGATCCAAAGGTACAGGTTCAAGAATTTCTTTTCCTTCAACAAATAAAGCCCTTGCTAAACTTTGAAAATGAAATTATTATATTCTTATAAAGTTGTTAGTTTGGGGGTTTTTTTGAAAACTGAATGTTATGATTAGAAAACTGGAGATTGAAGGAGACTGGTTCCCCCTTAGTAACTGTATTTTATGTCTTCAAGCCAAAAAAAATAAGTGTATGAAAGATGGAATGTCAATTGGTCTTTGTTTAGCTTGTTAAGTAAAACTAAAATACATATCCTGGATTCTCTGCTCAATAATTCCACTGTAGACAGACTGATTTATGATGGATGTGATTAGAGTCCCATGGCTTAGGTTTTGGGTTGATTTTTTTCAATATTTGCAGCTCTGTGTAGAGTGCCATGTATGTAGGACAAGAGCCTTAAATGAGCAACAGACTGTGCTGCTCTTCAAAAGAATAGCAGAACTGCAATTAACTTCAAAGGGAGCAAGAAGGAGCCTTGCATTTCCAGTGAAGTCTGTTTGTGCCTGCGTAGCTCTCATCCTAGGGAGATTAATACAGAAGCATTACTCCCCACCTATCACAAAGGTATCATGACTGAGCTTTTATTCTGCAGTGCAATAATGGGCTGTATACACAAATTTTCCTTTTCTAAGTGTAGTTTTTGCACTGAAATTATTTTAAAACCTCTATTAAAAATGCTAAATAATGCCCCTTTGCTTAATGGAAAAGGGTCCTTTTCAGGTTGATATTAGGAAAAAGGCTAAGCAATGATAAGAGGCCTCTTCCAAGGGTGGTGAATTAGCAGTGCTTAGGATGTCATAGCACAGTGGTAAGCTGTGGTGCAAGCTCTAAATGTGTGTTGTAATTCCTTAGAAGAGAGTTTGCAAAATGAGTTGAAACGAGAGTATCCCATTTTGGAAATTTCCTAAATTGCATAAGGTATGGGAAAAAGAAAGTCTGCTGTAGCTACTTAGTAAAAAAGCAGAATCTTTTCAGCTTTCACACTAGCTCTTCAATTATTTAGACCCTCCAGATAGACAATTCTATATGGCAATTCTGAGCCTTGTTTTGTTACAGCTCCCAAAGCTGTCTCTTTAAAATTCAATACCATCGTTCAATTGCCAGAGCTGTAGCCAGTGTTTAGCTTTAATCTTAATTTTAGGTAAATATGATATTGTTTTATAGAATCATCTGGCTTTGAGTACATGAGGCTTGTACACAGAGGCCATAGAATAGATTCTGTGCTCTCAGCTGAGCAGTTTAGTTAGTGGTCTGGTGTAAGGCTTGCTGGCTTCAGTGTTTCATTCCTGATTCTTCAAATCCTCAAGTGCTTGTTTAATTTGCCTGCAGTGAGTTGTTTGCTAGGTAATGAAATGAAGGGCTGAGCAGGATAGGTGTCTTTGAGATCAGATCATGGTAATTCTTGTTTCAAGTGATTAAACTTTCTATATTGAATAGTTCTTAGAAATAATGGTTCTGAAATAAAAGGGGTTTTATTTAGATGTCTAGAATCAGAACTTTTATGATAAATCCTTGTTTTGTGTGTTGTCTTCTACCAACCTTAACAATATTTGTAGCTATAATTTTGTCCCATAATATATGTCCCATAGTGGACTGGGTCTATTCCTCAGATACTTTTTTTAAAGGAAATAATTCTTAAAATCTTCAAGAGCAATTTTTTTTAAGATTTCAGTACATAGTTGAAATGAACGTGACACTTTGTTTTCAGTCACGGGTCCTAAGTACAGTGTTGGAAGCTGCTTATGTTCATTAAACATGGATTTGATTTGCTTTATGTCTGATGCTTGGCGATGCTTAACAGAGTTTGATAGTAAATAAAAGTGGAATATAGTACATGGGTTTATATGTGAAGGAGATTGGCATCATACAGGCTTCAGTTTTTCCCTTTTTGTTGGGAGAAATGGCAACAAAACTATTTCAGTATGAAAAATAAACGTGCATGTTAGCCAAAGTTCTTCCTACCCCTTTACAAATAGCCCTTTCCTTATTTTGTCTCATCTTCGCTTTGAGAAATGGTAGTTGGTGGTTCAGTTCCTAGGCAATACTATTACTATGTTACCCAGTTCATTTAGTTCCTTGATATTCCTTCTCATTAAGGCTCAGTCGGCATATTAGAGGAAAATGAGGCCAAAGATTTAAGCAGATACTTTTAATTAAGTCTGGCTCTAGTGTAAGATGGACAGAATCCTACAGGACAGCCTGTGAAGCTAATCTTTTCTTCACAAAACTTTATTTAAGGACCAAATTACACAGGGTAGTAGAAAATTCTTCCTTATATCTAAACTGATGTTTCTAACTTCGTCCTTCATTGCTGAAGCAGATTTTTACATGAACTTGGATGTCAAAGCAGTATGTTCTTAATTAAATTACCTCCTAGGCTGTAGAAATAAGGCTGAATATAAGAGTAAGAAGCTATCTCACTGTTTTCCTGCTTGCATTAAAATTATTAGAACTTTAAACATCCTGAAACAGAGCAAGGAGGAAAAGGAACAGAGGTCGTCGGGAAGGAGAAGTTGCATGAGTCAAATGTGGCGGAAATACAAAAAGCAGTTTGTATTTTATTTATGTGTTTAATCACAGAAGTTGAGTGAGAAATGTAAGGAGAAGTTGCATGACCTTTGAGAGTTGTGATCCTTTGAGGGAGAACATCTAACTTTTCATCTGTCCTGACAGGTTTATAGATGTTGGGCTGAACTCACCTGTGCTCTGACTTAGATTGTGAAGTGTCTCCAATGCTATGTGAACTTTCTAGTTTTCATTGCTTGCTTTTTTTTTCTTCTCCATCATAAAAGATTAGATAAATAGCTCAATACAGCCCAATGAGTCTGAGCTCTGCAGTGCTTAGGGAAGTAAATGACCTGAAGCACCAACAATCCAAGGTTTTTATTGAAGTAGAGGCCTGTTTTCTTGTAACTGGATTATGTGTAAAGTGTTATGTTGTCCAGGAGTGACCTTGGCATTGCCCTGGATGACCAGTCTCTCTGTGATTCAAGAGTTTATTCCAGCCCCCTTCAAAACAGCTTCAGGCATTTGCTGAGTTAAAGGATTTACCAGATCATATGAGGAGGAGTTAAGGATGCAACCTAGTTATTTACTATGTAAATGTTACTTCTTTTACAGTTAGTAAAAGTAGTAATCTACAGGGATGAGTGTAGGCTGGCTGATATAATCCTATGCAAATTTATTTAGTCTCTTTAATGCAGAAAATCTTCATTAGTTTTAATAAAATAACACAAGGATTGGGAAATTGAGAGCTGTGGTAATTGCTTTACACAGGGTGGAAATTAATATTTGGGAAACAAAGTGTATTAAAGTATTTTGCTTTTGTACTGGTGGAGGTGAAAATAATGTTGTTGTATTGTCTTCAACAGACCTGATATCTAATGTTGCTGGAGTTCCCTTGAGAAAATTAACTTTGAAAAATATCTGTTGGCATAGCTGTGGTGCTTGGCCTCAGTTCTCTTGCTGCCCACTGACTGTGGAAATACACACGTGGTCTTATGAAGTTACCAGTGGTCTAATCATATGTGTAATCCTACAGCTGATGCACTGAGGTGTTTAAAGTGTTTAGTTTGTGTATAAACCCAAGAATAACAAAATTGCAGGGATGTCAAAACTTATGGCACCAACCTATTAATCTGTCATCAGCTCTAAAGGCCTCTAAAAGCTCAATTACCATTGAGGTGTCTCCACGTTATTCCCACAGTTACGTGCACATGAATTGAAAAGATGATGCTTATTTTGATCATTTCTATTGCATCTGTGCATTTACTACATACTATTTGTTTAGTTTCTTAAAGTTGCTACAAGTGTGGAATTAAAAAAAGAAAAAAGGACTCAATGCTTTGTGAGGCAAGTTACTCCAGCCTTTTGAAATGTTTGCAAAGGAGGTGTTACAGCTGAGTGGGAAATACATAGAGATTAGCTTCTCTTCTGCCAGTCTCAAGAGGTTTACTCCCATGGTGGATGGGAGGAGAGAGGGTCTTCCAGAGGGTACCTGAATGTGTTTGTTTCTCTCCACTGACTGCAGAGAAGTCCTGCTGTCTGTACTCAATGTGCAAGGAAGCTAGCAGTTACTCTCCTTATGCCCTCAGGTCACAGGACAGAGCCTTCACAGAACATTCATAATTGTTATGAACAGGCCATAGCCAGGCCTCAGGGACAGTAGGAAGAACTTTCCCAAAGCTCCTGGGGAGGCTGCATCAGGAAACTGGGGAAAGTTGCTGAACTCGAGCAGTACTGGAGGTACAGACCCATCAGCCAAGGGCGCAGTGAGCACTGAAGTAGTTACTAAACCTTTAAATCTTTCTCCCTTAGCAAGCTTGCTTTACCTGCCAAAAATGGATCTTGTTCTACTTTATGTACTAATAAAGTGCATCTTGGGGATTAAAAGTGCTTTAATGTGCATACTTCCAAGAGTTGCAAATAACTTTATGATCAGGCTTGAGCCAGTTTTTCCCCATCACCGCAGCTCACTTCCATAGTTCAGAAGGGCAGATGTCAGTGGCTTGTCCCCAGAACACTTTTTGTTGTGTAGCTGCCAGAACAGCTTTTACTGTAAGGCCTGTGCTCGCTACTGTACAACTTGGCAACTCTTAGTGCACAACATTTAGGAGCAGCCTTGCATTCAGAAACACTGATGTAAGGCAAGGAGGTGGTTTTGAAACATATGATGAAACCTCCATGTCAGTGATGAACACCTACAGATACACTATTACTTCATTACTGAGAGCTTGAGCAAGTGTCTTACAGCAGCAAACACTTGAATTTCAAATGAAACTACTCACGGTGTTGTCATTAAAATACTGGTGAAAAACAGATGCCTGTGTGTCAATCAGTCCAAGTGCTAAGGCTCAGATGTAATGCATACCCAGAGCAGGGAGCTCCTTCAGAATTCACTTGTGGCTGTGGTGTAGTCCTTATCCCTAAGCCTGAATTTTTAAGCCTCGCTGCATGCAACTGATGCCATTAATGTATACTCGTGAGGCTTGTGAGCAGAAATTGAAATGTAAATGTCTGTGTCCAGCTTCAGAATGGGAAGGGGGAGGAATATTTTCTGAATTCTACACTAACATGTAGGAAAAGGCTGTTATGCCATTGTGTAGAGATCTAAATGCAGCTGGAGTATAGTTCATAGTTTTCATTTAAACTTTTATTGATTACTGACCCTAAAGAAATTACCCACAAACTGGAACATGAAAACCTCTGCTGTGCAGAGGTGTATTCCATTTAATGTGATAGTAAATATAGTTATACAAGAGGGAAAAGCATCTTAGGGGGACTTGTCTTATGCTGCAGATGGCTTTTTGCAAATTCTGTACCAATGGCTGGTGAAATCTCTAAAGGATAGAAAAAAATAACTCGAGGCCACAACCTCAATTTACAGCATAACAAAATTAGAAATTGAAAGGGTTTGAGGGGAAGGCACCTTTTAGGAAGTAACTGTGATTTTGTGTCTCTTGCTGTGCTGCTGTCTCTCTGCCCTTGTAATTGACTGCAGGACTGGGGCTGTACAGTGGTTCTGGTCTTCCTTTATACACTGGTTAGAGTCTGGGGCTACTGACTTCCCTGAGCTCAGTGCAAGGTTTTAGATGTAGATGTGCACTCTCCTGTGCTTCTAACTGGCCATCTGGTAATGCTTAATGGCTACTTAATGAATTCATGGTCTTCAAAGGACTCGGGTGTTTTCTGGGTGTCTGCATTGTAACCGAGCGCGCTTCATGCCTGTATTTATATCCACCTGGAATCACCTGGCTGCAATGTGCATGGATCAATGTGGTTGTGTGCTCTGGTCATGAGTGATTAATAATATAGGAACTAGAAAGCAATCTTATTTTATACAATAATTGCTATACTATTTGAAGTGCTGTTTAAAGTAGAAGCTTTTATCACCAATTTGAGTTGAATTTGTATGGATTAACGAAGATTAGGATGGGAGTTTAAACCCCCCAAACTAATACTTTGTACAATATTCATTCAGGACAAGAAAACACTCAAAGATTAAGTTCCAAAATAACAATTAATTGTATGATATTTTTATAATTAATAGAATTGTTCTTATCTTTAGTAAGCAAATGCCTATGCTATGGATGGGTTGTAGAAAGAACAGCTGAATCTGTTACATGATATTCTGTCTGGGATTGGCAGATGGAAATTTAAGATCCTTGTTGGGAAGCAGTGTATCTTTAGAATTGCTAAAGAAGTGGCATTCAAGGTGTGTAATTATTTTGTGTGAAACAAAAGAAGGAAGACGGCTCAGTGTTGTGATTCTTTCATGGATGTTTTGTTGCTGCTTATTGGAAGTGTTTGTTATATTCTTCTTCTGATTTCCTTTCTTTGACGGTGAATTTATCACCTGCAACTTGACATACAATCTATTCCGTGGTTACTGGCTTTTCTCATGGGTGCTAAGGAGCAGACAAATTCACTTAATGTTGACTGGGTGGCTCATCTGTGTCACTGAACAAAGACAATGTAGGTAGTAATGTGGTTTTTTTTTTTCCTAACTGTAGGACTTGCTCTGTATACAAACTTCCTACGTTGTCTGTTGCTGTGCCTCCCTTAATGAAGTATTTCTTTGAAACCCCTTTCCCTTTTGATTTTTTTTACTTGCATCCTAACAAGATGTGACGGGGGTAGCAGACTGGTAAAGCATGAAGACCTGTAAACGAAGGAGCTGTTCCATCTTCTTAAATTTGCACAAAAATAAAATGAAATACAATCGAGAGAACTGGTTTACATGCTGTTAGATTATTTCCTTGCAGTTGCTGGTATTTTGGTGAGTGTTCCAGATCTAGTGTGCTTTTAATGTATCAAATATAGTTCTCTTCCTGTGACTTTGTTGGTCACTCTATTTAAAATGAACTAAAGTTTTCTCCTTTTTAATTATTCTACAGTTTCATATATTGTAAATAGGCTCATTTCTATGCCTTGAATTAAGCTAGTTCTGGTTCAGCTTTTTCTCAATTACTCCTGTAATTAAGACCCAAATCTCATAGCAAAGAATAAAATTAAAAGGTAAAATTTTAAAAATCAAAAGGGGAGGGGAGGATATATTTGATTTCCTTAATTATATATCACTTAAACTCTTTCTGAAGCAGCCACTACAAGGGAAGTGATTAAGGCACTTGACAGCCTATATGTAGTTTTGAAAAGAACATAAAGTTTTCAGACAGTAGTCTCATCAGGGATCCCAGTTGTAAACAGTCTGGAGTGTACCCACTTAATTATATGAAAACCTGGCATGGTGCTCTGGGGAGGAATTAAAAAATGCTAAACCTGCATCCCATGCTGAAGTGGAATATTTAATCAAGTCAAAAGCTTCATTGCACCCTATGGCAAGCCAAGTTAAATCTAGGCTGTTAAATATTTTATTAGTGTTGATGTTCTCTCTCGCCATATATCAGATCATGGTAACAACAACACAGGCTTTTCTTTCACTTGGAGACTGTAGGACTGTGATATGTAATTTTCTTTGACACTTAGGATGCTTACTGTGGGAAGTGGCCTCAAGGAGAGCTGTGCTTGAGATATGAAGTGGCCCAGGCTGAAATGTGTTGAGATGGTCTGGATGACATACAGGAAAAGAATTCATAAATGTGTGCCATTCTATATTGTTTTTATGATGCCAAGCACCATTAAATACATTAATACAGAAAATGAGGGTATTAGAGTAACTCACTGACAGCAACTATTTTTACTCAAGCCCAAGGACACATGTAGAAAACAAACAAAAAAGCCAAATCCACATTCTTGCCTTTAAAGCAAGGTCATGTAACTTAAAAAAAATTACAGGTTTCCTTGTGAAGAGACTTGTGAAGCCAGTTATATTAATTTTTTAAGTACTCTTTCAGTGATTTGGCAAGCAAACTTGGAGAAGCAGCAAGTTTGTACTGCAGTTTGGGTCAACACCTTTATTTGGCTATAAATTATTTGTTAGGTAATCAGTGGTTTATGAAGCTTGCACTGGAGGGCCACCATAAAAGCATTTATACACATAATATGTCAGAAATACATTTTTCATACTTCTGACATCATCTAGGACATTGCTTGGGAATTAATGCATGACTGTGTGCCATAAAGTTAAATGATAGCCATCTTCTTTGAAAATGTTTATTTCAAAATGCACTAAGTTCAGGTCAAAATAATTCTAGACACTAATGATCATTACAAACCTGTCATTGTCTTCAGCAGCTTACGAGAGAGAAGCTTTAAATGGAAAAGCAATAGGTCTCTTGTAAAAGTAGAGCTTAGTTTAAGCAGCTTGCAAGAGGCTGGGTGCTCCAATAGTATGCATGGATTTCTAGTGACTTTCACAGCTTTCATGACGTTGACCCCCAAGTAAACAGAAAAGTTTTAGAAATGCCAGTTAATTGTAAGTACAGTTAAGCTGAAAACAGATAGCTGGGAATAATGTGGACCTAAATCCCAGCCTGGCATTTTGCGGTATTGCCTGATTCCAGTTCCCACATGGGCACATCAGGCTGGGGCCAGGAGTTAACCCAGGACATACTCCTCTGTCTACAGGCTTTTAATTTACTAAAGCAGAGTTCAGCTTGCCTTCTGTAGAAGCAAATCAATAATGTTTTATCATCACACTGTCATGGGATGCCTTTTGAAATCACCACCTTGTTCCAATGTTCTGCAATAATGAAGCCTCTGATGTTGCTCCTTTGTAACCTTTTTGAGCTTAAAGTGACCTCTTGTTTATTATGCTTTACAGAATAAGAGCAAATACATAGGGGAGGGGAAAAAAGACTAATTACCTCATCTTAATAATTATGATTACCACACTAAATAGCCCTCTGACTTCTACCCTTTTAGGGATGAATTGTTTCAGTACAGTCACCCCTGAGACATGCCCTCATGAAAACTGTAGATGTTTCCTGACTCCAGAACTGTTGCATTTTCAGTCCAAGCAATAGCTAAATATAGAGCTAATAGATTTCCCAGACCCCAAAAGTTTAGCCCTTTAACTCTTGGCCCTTTGGTAATTTTTTATTTGTTAACACCATAACTTTCAAATTCTGTAGCACTTCTAACCCTATTTGTTACCTTTGACATTTAATTGATTTCTTGTGTACAGTTTAAATGACTTCATAAAGCTAAACAATTGTGGAGAACACGTGTAGTGACAGCCCCAACATTTGTATTCGTGTAGGCTGACTCTACTTTAGCAGATACTGTGTGAGTTACAGTAATTGGACCTAAGTGATACACTTTTCCTATTGATTTACTCCATACTCTGAAAAAATTTCTTCCCTCTGAAGAAGGGTTTTATTGTTTATAAGGGTGTACAGTGTTTATGCCAACTAAATACTCGTGTATGCCTCTGAATGGTATTGTGTAATAGGTGTTTATAAATAAAAGCAGTGTTTTTCTGGAGGCTGTAACTTAGATGAACAACTAAAACTTCCCTTTTGCATACTGTGCATTTTGCAACCTGTGTATCTTCATTGAAAAGCAAGCACCTTTTTTTAAACACAGGGAATTCTGTGCACGTGGCCTGCTGAAGAATATATATAAATTGACAAGAAATTACTTTTTTCTGATTATGCAACCAAATATATAGGGCTCTGTAATAAGCAGGTTGTGATAAGCTTAATTAAGTTGATTTTTCAACAGTAGTATGTTGTGGTAAGACAAAAATAAACTTAGCTGCTCTTCAAGTAGTTCTCTTTCTGACTACCAGTTTATACTTAACCTCATGTAGCTATCCCATGAGTCTGTGGTTTGATGTCCTTATACTTGTTTGTTTTGACCTCTTTTGTTTGTGATTGAATTTGCATTTTTCCCATGTTTTTCATTCATGTAGGCATTAGATAACTTGTCAGGTTGACAGAATGTACTCTGACACCGTTCAGTGCTGTTCTCTTCGTCACTGACTGAAGTGTGGTGCTGTTTGGCTTTACTGGGGAATAAATACATATTTATTGCTACAAGCTTGAGCTTCCTCTGCTGCTCCTAGGAAACCAGCACTGGGCTGCAGGAAAGCTGGTCTCTCTGCTGATGGGTTACTGCACTCTGGAACTGTAAGGGAAATATTCTTCTAGAATGGACATCCAGATGGGAAGGCCACTGGATTAGTGAGCAGAAACAGCTGGAAACAGGTTATTTTCCTGTTTCTACAGTTTGAAGGTAGCAAAAGCTTGTATGATGTGCAGGATGAATACATTGAATAATGGAATTCTACTGCTCTATATCTGTATGTGGAGATAGTGCCTGTCTTGGATATCTTGCAATTGAAATACTGAGACTGACAGCAATTAACTAGAGGGGGAAAAAAGGCTGAATGAAAAGATGTCACCCAAAGACTCCCCTTTGATGTAGGGCCCTGTTTGGACAGACTAGACAATGTCAGCAGTCTGTAAAAGGCTTGTATGTGGTGGTCAGTAATGTGGAGGTTTGCATCCAATTCCCATAGACAAATCCATGGAGATCTCATGTGGGAGCTTTGCCTTTCTCATACCTATCTTGCATTCCATCTGCCATACTTCACCTCGTTGGTTTCATCCCCACTGGATGTTCACTTCCTAAAAATTACTTATTTAGCAGAAGCCTAGTGAATCTGTAAGTTGATCCTTTTTGTTATTCTTCTAGTCAGATGTCAGAGGGTAGTAACAGTTGGCAGGAAGAGAGTGAATGGGTAGGAAGGTCAGTGTACTGGTTTTGGCTGGGATGGAGTTAGTTTTCTTCAGAGTAGCTAGTATGGGGCTACGTTTTGGATTTGTGCTGAAAATGCTGTTTTTAAATAGGAATGTTAGATGTTGCTGAGGGGTGCTTGCACACAGTTAAGGCCTTTTTTTTGCTCCTCTTCCCACCCCACCAGCAAGCAGGCTGGGGGTGCATGAGGAGCTGAGAGGGGACACAAGCAGGACAGCTGACCCCAGCTGACCCAAGGGATATTCTGGACCAGATGATGTCATGCTCAGCATATAAAGCTGGGGGAAGAAGGAAGGGTGGATGTTTGGAGTGATGACATTTGTCTTCCCAAGTTA